>JBBMOC010000120.1:185351-215351 GCA_037975185.1 Centropyge bicolor
ACACACACACACACACACACACACACACACACACACACACACACACACACACACAGAGGAGCTCATCCTAGAGCTGAGAACATGTTTGTTGAATCTGGACACAGATGTGATTAAACACCTAAAAGCTCCTTCACCACATGTGGATTTTTCTCTGTGTGCAGATAGAAAACCTGCATTTAAATCAGCTTCTGTGTCTGAGTGATTTGTGTTTGTTCTTCCATCTCATTTGTTGTTTTTCTTTCTCTAATGTGACAGTACATTGAATAGATTTAAATTTTGCACTAATGGTTGGACAAAATGACATATTTTATCATGTTATCGGCCAAACATTTAATCAATTAATCAAACAAATTGATTAGTCTACACTCATATTTAAATTGCAAATTTACTGATAATAATCATAAAAGTAACTCATCATAATAAAACAATCACATTGAGATGTCTTTAATCTTTTATACTACAAAATTAAATATAGTAATTTAAAATGTTATATAAAAACTTAAAACAAATACATGTTAAACATATGTTGTTGTAACACACATTACAAAGTAAGAGCAAAATATGAAGAGAAATATACAGCTTCGTTATCGGAATTGCACAAAATTTTAAACAAGAGAATAACATCAAGAAGCTAAAATGAGAAACTGAACACTAAAATAAAAGTTAAGGTGAGACTCATAAAGCTGTCAGATTTTAAATGAATGTTTTTACACACATAAATATCACAAAGATCACATTTAGGTTGTTCAGGCTTCAGACTGGCTCTTTGTCATGTTGTTTATTTGCTGTCACTAAAGCTCTTGTTAATGGATAGTGAACTTTTAATGTGTTATAAATAACACATGAGCCATTTCAAGACATTTAACACCTTAATAATATTTATATCTGCATAACACAAGAGCCCTTTCATTAATAACTTATTATTATTATTATTATTATTATTATTATTATCCAAAGGTTGGTTGGTTAATGGCATATTAGTCATCTAAAACCATTAATGCATTATTTGTGTTGACCTGTGAAAACACATTCTTTACAAATCAAACCTATTAAAATCCTACCACATTAGATTTGAACAAACATAAAGTACCAAAGCAGTTTTCTAAAGTTCATGCATTAATCTCCTTTCTACAATCATGTGTTCACAAAGTGTTGAACCTCTCTCCATCCTCGGTTGTGAATGACTGAGTCTTTCCGGGATGAACCTTTCAGACCCAATCATGATCCTCTCACCTGCTACCAATGAACCTGTTTACCTGTGGAAGGATCCAAACAGGTGTTTTTGGATCAGTCCACAACTTTCACAGTCTGTTGCTCCTGTCCCGACTCGTTTGAAACATGTTGCTGCATCAGATTCAGAAGAAGCCGATATTTAGATAGATTAATGAAGCTGATGATCAAATATTAAATATTTTGTCTTTGTGCTGTTTTCAATTGAGTATTCTACGATTTATGTTTCACGCAGCGTCCCAACTTTTTAGAATCGAGATTGTAAGTAATTTTCAAGAGCAATACTTCATAGTAATAAGAATCTCTGTGAGCAGGAGGTGAACCATCTTAGAAAAAACAGGTTGAATAGTAGGTCATCACTTTCACATCAGTTAACAAGAACCACACTGACAAACAAGCATGGAGGGTAGAAATATCAGGTTAAGAAAACCACACCGTGGATCAAGGATCATCAACAACTCAGCCCAGCTGTCAAACAATTCCTGTAACCAAAAAACTCGACCACATGCACACTTCTCTCATGTTCTGCTGCCAACGTCTGAAGCAAACATTGTGGTTTCACACACTCTATCGTTAACGTCTGTGCAGCGATCAGACGACATGTTTGCACTGTGAATTAGTGCAGGGGGGTTAATCAGACGCCCACATTTTCATCACCCACAGACACAAGTGTCATGTCCCCCAAACCACTGTCATTAAAATCGGCCATTAATGACGTTGGGCTAATTTACGACTGTTTAATTAATTGTAGTAGTAACGTTTTCAGTTTGAACTAGCCAGCCCAGTTTCCATGTTCATGCTCATGTTTGCGTGAAGTTTCTGCAAGTTCGGCTTATTGATGTGATTGAATGTGATCGTAAATGGTTGTAGGTCTCGGTGTCAACCCTGTGATTGACTGGCGATCTGTCCGGGTTGTATCTGGCTAATGCTAAAGCTAATGGATGGATGGATGAACGCAACATTTTATTAAATAAGCTGCTTTCAGTTCGGTTGATCATTGAGGCGTGCCACAAGGATCTATGTTAGGGTTTTTCCATTCTATGTAAATAATATTTATTTTCCAATAATTGCAATTGCAATGCAATGTCCATTTTTATGCAGATGATAGTTTATTATATTGATCCTCTGCTGTCTTTATTATTTAATATTTATTTTTTATAGAAACGGCATGAACCAACGCTCATGCCAGCATTTACAACTCAAGCTAGTTTGCAAGCTTCTTGTTCACTGACTGAAAAATTTTAATTGGATTCATACTGGATGTAAGCTCGTTTCTCCTTTTTACAAACAGAAAAACCATCATACAGTCCACATACAAACCACAGTTTCATTCCCTTCACTACTCGAGACGGCTGCCTGACTCATCTGTGAGTTACATGAAAAGATCAGAGGTCTGACATCGAGAAGCAAGCAGCACATTTGCATTTTCATCTATGAAGCTCTGCTGAAAATGATTCATATTCTTAGCTGAGATCAAAAATAACAAGTACGACAGCAGATCATGAAACAGATAGAACATTACCAGTTCCTCATATCAGATCTGAACTGAGTGAGACGGGTTTCTGGTGTCAGGTCTGCGCTGCGAAGAAAACATACGAAATACTTCAAGGTTCTGCTCACTGATACTTTTAACATGTTTCTTAATATTTGCTTTGTCCCTGTGTATGTGTGTGTGTGTGTGTGTGTGTGTGTGTGATGACTGCTTTGAGTGGGTGACTCATTTTGTCATGATGTGTATGTGGGATTCAGAGCTGACTGACATAAATTAATCAGCAGCTTTTTTTAGTCATTTAATCATTTGACTCAAACAAGAATTGTTCCTGCTTCAATATGAGGAATTTCAGTTTCTCTCTTTTTTACACCATCGTAAACTGAATATTGTTGCACTCTTGGCGTTTGTCAAACCAATGAATTGTTTGGGGAAAAAAATTGGCCAATTAACCAAAAATAATTTAGTTGTAGGTGTAGTGTGTTTGTCAGGTCTGTCTTATAAAAAAGATATTAATCAGGTTTGAAGTTTTACACCCCGAAAGACTGAACAGCTCTTTGGTCACTCGCCCCTCCAGCGATGTGCCCACCCCCTTCTGGGAACTTTGTGGTGAGATCCGATCCACAAACGTTCAAAAAACCTCAGAAGAAGTCAAGTAAAGGTTGTGAGCTGGTTTGGCGAGCAGTCACACCCAGATATGTGATTTTGCATGTTTGTTCACAAGGTGAACCTCGACCTTGATGCAGTGATTATTTCTGTGCATTTCACTGTTTTGAATTTCCTCCTATCAGGACAGATTTTAGATTTGTTAAAGAGAAAATATTGTCAAATGGACAGCACAACAAAAATATGATTGTGAATTTAAAAACCAGTATACATAAAACAGTTACATGTAGATCGGCTGCAGTGATGATGATGATAACTAACATCTTTGCACATGTTGCAAAATCAGGATGCAGTCGAAACTTTTCTTGCTCTAACTTAATCCAAAAGACGACTCGTAAGCAACCGCAGAGTCGACGTCAGAAACAAGAGGCATCAACAAACAACTGGTGCAGGGAAGGTCAGCAGAACACAGAGCTGGTCTCATTGGCTGAAGGTGATGTGGGCTTGTTGTTAAAAGTGTCAGCTCCTCTGAGCTCCAGCACAGACACAGGAGCCGGACCTGGAACATGTTTAACACTTCACACAGCCCAGGTAAGATCACTTCAGACAGCTATTGTAGAAGTTAAGATTTTTAACAAAGGGCTGTTTCTAGATTGGCAGAGAAATGGGCACAATTTATAGTTTAATTATAGAAATGTTTAAGCATATATAATTAGATTTTTTTTTTATACATACAAAAATTCAGAAAGTAAATTTTTATAAAATCACTCACTGATATTAAATCATGAAATTTGTTCTTTGTTGCTACAAATCACTCCGAGTGACTAAACCATCTTGCGGGGAGGTTGTGGTCAATCAGAGTCCACAAATGACTCAGATTCATGTGATTTGTTGTATTTATGTGAGAATCCATCCAGCTGCCTCCACACACATTCTTAAAAAAAGACAATTTAATTCCAACTTCAATATCAAGTAACAACAAACAAATAAGTAAATAATAATCTATAATTGTGCAATTTTTAATTTGCACTTTGATTGTTAATAGAAAATAAGATATAATGAAAATTTGACACTCAGCAGGGAGAAAATCTCAAAAAGGAAAAGAAAAACAATATTTTCATTAAACTCAGCAGCTTGTGAAAGAAGAAATGAAACCGACTCTACTGACATGTGACAATAAGTGTAAAACTACTGACACAGTGTAATAGCCGCTGTGATAAAGTAAAGTATTTACAGTAGAGCTCATACTGTGATGTTAACTGATGACAAATGTTTTTAGGAGTAAATTCTAAAATAATGCTTTGATCAGATTGACCATCTCTCTGTTTGTCAAGAAAGGCCTGATAAATGTAGCCGACAATAATGAAAAACACATGTCAGACAACCAATATTCAACTTTAAACAAGAACAAAAGAAACAACTCTGCTCAGTTTGAGACTTTGATCAAAAGAATCTTAAATATCTAAAGACAACGAGCGACAAATTGTTTTCCAGCCTCCAAAAAACGCATCACTCAAAGACGGTCGCTGCCTCTCGATCACAGCACCAGATGTTGTCCCATGCAACAAATAAAGAATAAAGTTCATGAGCCACCAGAGGAAACTATACTTTAGATCTTAGTCCGTCGGCCAATCGGGGACCGGGGGGTGACGGGTGGTTTGTTAAGCGAGACGCTGGACAGTAATGGGCAGTATATACAATATGTTTGTATCTGTCATATTATCACACAGTTGTAAATTCAGATTTGTTCTAAAAGAAAAGAATAAATGGAAACAAGTAAAATAATTATAAAGGACATCTGATAATTTGGCTTAAAAAATTGACAATCCATTAGATTGTGTATCGTAATTTCGAATATTTAAATGAGAGAAGAAACATGATGTAGTGGGAACTTTGATAATAAAAATGTGTCCCTGTTAATAATGATGTTCACCCAATATTTTGATACAGACAATTATGAGTTTCGCTTCAGTAATAAAAATGCTAATAATAAATGTGATATAAATTTAACAGCTTTAGAGTGTAAACGTAGACAATGTCTCCACACTCAAGAGCAGAAATAACAGTGAAAAAGAACAATAATCTAAAACAAAAAAAAGGCTATAATTCTTTTACAGTGGATGAAATATCGAATAGCAGTTTATGCGACCTTTTCTTTTTTTTTGGGGGGGGGGGGGGGGGGTGGGCTGATGTAGAAAATAAAAATCGCACACATGATTGTGAAGTGATATCTGGAGAGAATTGACTGATTAGTCAGAACCTGGTGGGAGTACAACCAGTAGTGAATGACAATATAATGTCATCTGCATAATATTGTCTATTAAAATTTATAGGAGCAATGCTTTTTCATATGTACTGTAAATAACAGTGGATCATGAATTGATCCTAGTGGAACTCCTTTAGTGGAGTAATCTCTGAAACATCATCTTAGATCGACTACAGTTTCCTTAAGAGGTTTTTATGATCCGTCGTATTTTGTTATGAGACAATCTCGTACAATTTAAAAAACTACAGCTGCGACAAGGAGCGGAAAACTAGTGGCCACTGACAAGAATATAAGTGCTATGATTCTAGGAGTTTTTGTATTATTAGTAATAACAATTGTACTGTAAAAATTTGCCCTGTTGTAACCCCTCATGTCACTACAGCAATTTGAAAATCTTAATATGAATCAAAGCATTTTGGCAGTTTCTGAAAATGACTCAAATACAAACTCTCCGTAAGGAAACCTTTTCTTTTCTCTTCAACTGTCGAGTTATATACCAACAAATATCTTATATTTTTAGCTAAATTTGTCCTTTAAATTTTGCGGAAATGTGCGTAAAGTCACAATTTTAAAAAATGTTTTTAAACACAAACTGAAAAACGGAATTATTGCTCCATTCGTTATCGAGTAGAAAATTCGAATCACATCTCGTCTCACACCTGTTTGTAGACTGTTTATAGCCGTTGAGAACCAGTTTTTGAAGGAACTGCTGATTAGGACAAAATAAATATCTAATAAATCCCAACCTGTTCGACAGCCAGCGCTGCCCTATTCACAAGTCTGCTAAAGATTTTTCTCTTTTCTGTGGTCACTCTTACCTTAAAGGTGAAGTCCTGACTGTCAGTCTGCACCATCACATGAAGACGTTAGAAGAAAGACAGTCAAAGTAAAGAGAAGGATTTATTATTGGGTGTAGTCCTGAGCAGTGACAGATGAACTGATAGATGGTGATTGTGGAACCTGCCTATAAGTGCTGTTAGCACGCGACACTGACTGATCTGTAGACCTTGAAGCTGCCCACGATTTCCCCTGTGCCAACGAGCCGGGGCCACTGTCACGCAACCTGCTGCAAAATGACTGAAATATCACAACCACTGACTCAAAGTGAAGAACGACGCTGCAGGTCTCTCACTTTCAGCCTGCGTGGAGGAGTCGGTGTTTCCTGATATCGTGACAAAAAAACCCACGTTTCTGCCCCAAAATCACCCCAGACTGGCATCTGGAAGAAATCAGCTCACTTCAGAACAACAATCAGTCGTCGAGTTGGAGAAACCCAGAATGAGTCAAAACGTAAATGACAGATGTGCTACAGGTTTTTATTGTGCCGTCCAGGCGGCAGGTTGTAGAGGAATTAATCAAGTCCTCTGCATTTCCTGCTTCCTCTTTTAGATGTACTAGAAAGTGATCTGAAAATTCAAGAAATTCAGAGAGACACTGTCAAATTAGAGTTACTGGACATTCTGATGAATAAATGGGTGTAAGTTTTGAACAGAGTTTTCATTGTGAGACGAATGACTCACTGCTCTTGTTTCCCCACCAGCCATGGACATCACCGGCCTCGACGACGACAGCAGCTACTTCGGCTATGACATGAACTATAACTTCTCAAACTACTCGCTTTGGGATACGAGCAACGGCTCAGAACCCTCCGATGAAGAGCTGTTCTCCGGCTGGTGTGATGCGGAGGAGCAGGAGTTCACCATCAAAGCCTTCCAGACTTGTGTTTTCTGCCTGATCTTCGTGCTGGGCGTGGTGGGAAACTGCCTGGTCATGGCCACCTTCGCCCTGTACCGCTGCCTCCGGCTCAGCTCCATGACCGACGTCTTCCTGTTCCACCTGGCGCTGGCCGACCTGCTCCTGCTCCTCACGCTGCCGCTGCAGGCCGTCGACACCCACAAGGGTTGGATCCTCCCCGTCCCCCTGTGCAAGGTCATTCGTGTGTGCTACGCCGTCAACACGTACAGCGGACTCCTGCTGCTGGCCTGCATCAGCGTGGACCGCTACCTGGTGGTGGCCCGAGCCCAGGACATGCTCCGGCTGCGCAGTCGGATCCTGGCGGGTGGGACAGTCGCAGCTGTGGGCGTGTGGTTGGTCGCGGTGCTGCTCAGTCTGCCTGAGATCATCTACTCTGGGGTGTCGCTCTCCGGCGGCAAGTTCTACTGCGGCATGCTCACGAGCGGACGAGTCAAAATGGCCCCCAACGGCGCCATCATCGCCGTCTTCTGCCTGTCCTTCTTCGTGATGGTGGCGTGCTACTCTTCGATCGCCCGCGTGCTGTGGGAGGGGCAGGCCCACCGGCGGGGGAAGCAGTGGCACCGGCAGCGCACCTTGAAGCTGATGGTGGTCCTGGTGCTGGTGTTCCTGCTGTTCCAGCTGCCGTACACCGTGGTGCTGTCGCTCCAAATGGCGGGACAGTTCTGCGGCCCTCTGCTCCAGTACATCACCTGCACGTTGGCCTACACCCGCTGCTGCCTCAACCCCATCCTCTACGCCCTGGTCGGCGTTCGCTTCCGAAACGACGTGAAGAGGCTCATCCACGATTCCAGCTGCGCCTGCAGCTTCCAGCTGGTGCCACAGACGACCGTCAGCTCCATCTCCCCGTCGCCGACATCGCCTGAGCGCACCTACTTCAGCAACGACACCGTCCCTTCGATCAAATGTCAGTTTCCAGGAACCAAATAATATCTTGTACACAAGTTTCCCAGTAGTGCACATATTGTTCCGGTACAGAAGCAATGAACTGAAACATTACACAGAGATGAAAAGATAATAAAGTAAATAATCATGAAGGCTGGATTTTGTTTGAAAATGATCAGTTTCAATTTAATACGTTCACTATATTATAAATAAACAGTGTTCTGTAACTGCCTGTAAATACTGTATGTATAGATCGGCTTATAGACCTTTTTTTCTCTATTGATTATTTTTATAATATTTTATATATTTCTATATTATTTTGAACGCATTCATTTGTTAAACCAGGATCCCTTAATTCATATTTATTGTAAAGGCTAAACGACCTCAGGCCCATTTGTATCTAACTCGTGCTCTCAGATGATTTTAGAGTGGGACGTTTGAAAATCTCTTGGACTGCGAAGCCTCATTTGGACAAAGGCAGGAAGAGTGAAGACAATAAGGGTCTGAACTGTTTCACAGGTTTCTTGATTTATCTCGCTTTAAATTTATTTTGTTGTCTGTAAAGAAAGTTTTTCTATGCAGTATTTCTATAGTATTTTCTTTTGTATGATAAATGTCAGAAAGTCAGTTTTTGGTTTCACTGTGTTTTAATTTTGCCTCGTAATCAAAACGTCTGTTTGTTTTGGTCCAAACACTGGTGACGCAATAAACTCACTGGAGCTGTCATGAGTTTTGATGCTTGTTCCTGTTGACACGGTTCATTTGTCTTGAGGTTTGGTGTCCGGCCCTGGTCGTCATCAGTCACACTCTGGTCACACAGACAGAGTTTGTCCAGGCTTTGTTTGTTGTTGTTCAGCCGTCAGGTGACAAAAAGCAGACGGACAGAGTCACCGATTTTCGCAACTCTGACCACAAGCACGAAGCAGCAGCATCATATTTCTCCATCAAGGAACTGAAATCAACTGAAACAGTTTTTCCAGGGTTCGAGTCTCATGTCTCCGCTGTCATGTCGCTGTTTGCTGCATCTCTTCAGCTTCTATTGGCCATATTCAAGTTTGAAATAAACCTCAAGCCAACCATAGTCCTAACCAAAGCCAAACCAAACCCTGACCAAGAAACACAGCTAGACTCTCTCTCTCTCTCTCTCTCTCTCACTCACTCACACACACACACACACACACACACACACACATCCTGTTGTGTACACAAACCAGCATCATGATAGCCTTAACTGAACCAAAGCTTTGCTCATGTGTTGTCATGTTGTACGACCACATATAGATTAAAATCTATGATTAAAATCAGCCGTCTACCGGAAGTTGTTCGACTCCTGAGGCTTTAATGTGTGAGTCTCACATCTGTATATGTCAACACACACACACACACACACACACACACACACACACACACACACACACACACACACAAACAAACAAACAAACAAACACACCTGGACTTCTGAAGCCAGTCATACATCACATATATCTCCACATTGTTCATCTTCAGAGTTCAGAGTTTTTGTGAAGACAGTTTTCAATATTATTGGTACAACCAGACAGAATCGATCAAGAATCAATCAAGAAGAGAAACCGACCTATAAAGCACCACTGGTCAGTTTGAATGATTCATCTCCACATGGATGAGATGAGAGGCTTTGACATGAAGAAGTGCAGAGCTGCTGTCCTGCTGTAATGTGGGGGTTTGACCACTAGGTGTCAGCCTGATGAAGAAGCTCTGTCCTTTAATAAAACATGGAACTGGAGTTCACACAAACAGAAAAACAGGATTTACAGCCAGTTTTGGTGCAACTTTAATTTACTTCCAGACACATTTGAATCGATTGCAGTTGGTACAGATTCATTTAATCTGTGAATTATCTCTTGGATTAATTTTTCTTTTTTTCTGTCCAAATGTCAGAAAATGGTGAAAAGAAGCTGAAACGTGTCATATTCAGATTTCTTGCTCTAAAGATGATAAATCCTGAAAATAAAGGTGCTGATGATTTTCTTGTTGTCTCAGCTCCTCAGATCCTCGGCTGTGTGACACACAGGCCTCTGGCGGAGATTTGCATGAATGAAAGCTTGGATCATAAATGTGCACACGTTTGGATCCTTTCCCCTGGTTTGTCCTGTTGTAGTTTGCTGTAGTTTGGAAAGAGTCTCTCTGAGTTTAAACCAGTTTCAGGTTGGACAGAACAAGGTTCCGTTCGCCTCAGGATCACAACACACGGCTCCTCGTCATGTTTGTCTAAACTCACTGAGTCCCGCTCCAGCGCGTCCTGCTGCTGACCAGGTGTGGTCGGACGCACAGGTATCACTGTGACACTCATTACTAATTAACAGCCGCCTCCACCTTCCAGTAACAAACTGGCCTCTCTGCAGCTCCGTCTCCAACAGTCTCTCATTGTTACATCATCAAACCTATGACTGTGATTAAGAGCGTGATCCTCTTTAGCCGCCTGTTCCAGCCGCCGCTCGTTCGGACGCAGGTCGTTCTGATGATGCAACCTGTTGGTATGAAAGAGGCTTTGATGGCGGAGGGATGTGGTTCAGCCAGCTGCCAGCGTTGTTTGTTGGGAGGAGGAAACACTCAGAGCTTTCATTCACTGCTTGTAGCTGAGACGTGACGCTGCTCAGGACTGAAACCTGAAAACTCCTGTCCAGGGTTTGATGAGCTGAAGACTGAGACAATGATCCTTCAGTCTGAAGCTTTAAACCAAGGACACTTTGGGTTGTTTATTGACTTAAAATAAATGTCAGTTCAGACATTTTGTTCTCATTGTAGGACATTATCTTCTTTACAGGCGACACGTACAAGACGAGGACCCTGAAACTGAAGCAGCTAAAATGAACTCAGCCATCATTTGTTTTACACATGTGCTTCTCCTCCGTCTCTGCCATGACAACATGTCAGCCATGAGAATGCAAATGAGTAATAAACAAAACTTTTTCACCAGCATGACACGAGCGTGGACGCGGTTCAGGTGGTTCAACACGTGACCTGTGTGATAATGAGCAGAACCTTGTCTCAGATGATCTTCAACAGAGACTCAACTGAAGTGAACGTCTAATGCAATCCAGTGCAACAGTCCTGGTCAGGCCAGTCACTTCCTGACACAACTGAAGGCTGGAAGGATTTAGTTATTTCAGTATTTCAAACTGACCAGTGTGTGTGTGTGTGTGTGTGTGTGTGTGTGTGTGTGTGTGTTCATAATGAAGATGAGGCTCAGTGATGTGTTTTTAATACTTGGCTCGGATCACTTTTTTATCCTTGTTAATTGATCAGTTCTTTCTTGGTTTTGGTGTTTTCGTGTTATTTGTTGACAATAAGAAAAATGTAAAAACATATTCCTGAATCAGCTTCTGAGCATGCGGCTCAGTTGGACGCTCTCTGTGGAAACCTCCCTGTACATGGAGGCATTAGGACCCAGAGGGCTCAGCTGTGTTGGAGCGGCTGTCTCTGCTGCCTCTGTCTCTGTCCCTGTGTCGGAGGGAGACACAGTCGCTGGCAGCAGGATCTGCCTTCACCTCCTCTCCTCTTTTTTCCTCTGGACTCGGATCAAAGGCCCAGAGACTCCCAGCATGCACCAGCAGATGGAGGCTTTCCATTGGCCACCTGCAGGTCCAGCTCAGTGTCACGGCCCAGGAGCTCTGCAGCTTGTGGAGTAGTTTCCTCCAGGTTTGTCTCCACCTGTGAGGACGAGCCCGGCGGGGAAACATTCATCCGTTCATCTTCTAGTCTGTTTCTTCTTGTGGCAGCCTGGTCCTGAGCTGAGCGGCTCTGAACTCTCCTCCCCCTCCCTGTCACTGGCTCAGCTGTCAGTCGGTCTGTCACTCTCAGGATATCCCCTTCCCTCTGTCTAGGGTTTCATAATGCCTCAGGAGCTCGCTCGGAGGGGGGGGTGGATTTCACCCCGCTGCTTTCTCCCTGTCTGACAACATGGACGAGCCATGAGTGTCACTTCAGCATGAATCAACAGACCGGGGTCATGGAAATACTCAAAGGTCACAGGCCTCACAGAGCATTGACTCTGAACAACTAGACGACAAAATACAAAGTTTGTTTTCAGCAGATTTTTGGGAGTGGATTTCTTTTTCTATGAGCATCTCTTGGATCTGTTGGAGCTCAACATGGGAAACGCAGCAGGAGGCACGGAGGTCCCCCAGGGCAAGGCGGCGGCGGCCCCCCTGGGCTCTGCCGGCTCCCAGAAACAAACCCAGGGCCTGAAGCTCCCGATGCCGCCGGAGGAGGAGCTGGAGCTGCGGTTCAGCGCCGTGCTGGTGAGTCAGGTTCACACAGAGGGAAGGAGCCCAGAACACACAGCAGACAGAAACAAAGAATGTGGAATATGTTGGAAATGTGCACGTCCTCACTGAAGCTTATCGCTGTACCAGGTACACAAAGCCACTGTGGACAGATACATAAGAGGTCCTTTATGCTGGAGCTTACTGCAGCTTTAGGCTCAGTGCTGTGATGGAGGAGGGTCTGTTTCCTGTTCCACACACAGACCTCACCTCTTCATCGACAGCTTGTTCAGAAAGAATCACTTGGCCAAAAGTATGTGGACACATTCCTCAGACCTGGTTTGGTCTCAGTCAGGAGAAATCTTAATGCTATAACGTGCAGTCATAGTTGAGACGACAGTTTGTCTCTCAAACATGATGGTCCCACTGAATACACCTCCTTTTAAGGTTTTCCCAGTTTGCTGTGGGTGAGTCCTGAGCTCCACCTCATCCAGCACCTGTGGGATGAGGTTTGATGAACTCCATCACTGACTTTACGTTTCAACATCAGTGGCTCAGTGAAGGAACATATTCTGATCAGGATGACATGGTTTGAAGCTTGTGTTTACGTTCGGTGTTACTCAACAAACACACTGTGTGATGCCTCATAAAACCTTTGCAAAGCTGCTTCCAGTTTGAAACCTGCATTGTTAACATTCATGTTTGGAAACTCACGGCCTTCTTCTTCTTCTTCCCTGTCGATGACACCATGTTCTCACGTGTGACACCAACAAACAGGGAGTCACTGGTAGAAAACCTGCTCCATGTTGCTGCTGGAGCAGAAACCTCAGTGTAGGATTCTAGTTTGTAGAAGTGAAACATCAACTTTATGTTTCTGCTCTTTTACTTTTGCCACTTAGACACTGGTCATGTTGAAGTGTTTTCGATCCAGAGACTCGTCTTTGCTCCTGACAGGCAGGTCGGCGCCTTGCATGGCAGCTCCCTGTGTGAACGGGTGAACGATGGGTGAATGTTGCAGCACTTTGTCCTTTAAAGTAGAAAAGTGCTGTGACTCCTGCCTGATCTGGATGGGGGGAGACTCCTGCCTGATCTGGACCGGGGGAGACTCCTGCCTGATCTGGACCGGGGGAGACTCCTGCCTGATCTGGACCGGGGGAGACTCCTGCCCGATCTGGACCGGGGGGGAGACTCCTGCCCGATCTGGACGGGGGAGACTCCTGCCCGATCTGGACGGGGGGAGACTCCTGCCCGATCTGGACGGGGGGAGACTCCTGTCTGATCTGGACGGGGGGAGACTCCTGCCTGATCTGGACCGGGGGAGACTCCTGCCTGATCTGGACCGGGGGAGACTCCTGCCCGATCTGGACCGGGGGGGAGACTCCTGCCCGATCTGGACGGGGGAGACTCCTGCCCGATCTGGACGGGGGGAGACTCCTGCCCGATCTGGACGGGGGGAGACTCCTGTCTGATCTGGACGGGGGGAGACTCCTGCCTGATCTGGACCGGGGGAGACTCCTGCCCGATCTGGACCGGGGGAGACTCCTGCCCGATCTGGACGGGGGGGGGGGGGGAGACTCCTGCCTGATCTGACCAAGGTTCAACATGTGAAAGGCTGGACCCAGGCTGGAGGCTGCTGCAGCTGCAGATTAAAGCTCATGGTTTGGGAATAAGATTTCCAACAGTCACATGTGAGTGCACTGCTGAGCTGTCCACATACTTTCGGCCACGTTGTAGCAGCTGGTTCTTCTTGTAGATTTACAGTAAATGTAGGCGAAAGCTCCATGTTTCTGTCTCAAACAGTGTGTTGTTGACCTTCCTCATGACTCGAAGCCACACTGACTCAATCAGCTGCATTCCTCAGACATAACTGCATTTTCTCTTGGTTACTTCCTTCAGTGAGCTGTTGGTCTCCTGTTTACAACAACACATTCAGGGACAGGCTGAGCGAATGCCGACGTGGTGACAGTCAGGAACAAAACAAGGGCGAGCCTGACGGCGCAGCTATGTTCGACATGTGGCCGAACCGTTGGCTGTGCGATCGACTGCATTCCTCTGTCACTCTGCTCTGAGCCTCGTCACCTCAGCCTGTGACGTCACAAACAGGCCTCGGGCTGATCGTGAGCCGACCTGCAGAGGCTCCTCGGCCTCCTGAAGGCCTCGATCAACAGCCTCTAACACTGTTCCATCAGTGTGTGTGAGCAAGTGGCAGCCTCCGGCGCTGAAAAATGAAGCCAATGCGGAAGTGCACAAAAAGCTGCAGTTCCTCGAATAACCACTAGAGCAGGCCGCAGAAGGGAGTCAATTACATCTGAGCCCCATGTTAAAATGTCCGATTTTACCACAGAAAAAAACATATTTACAGCCTGGTTCAAAACATAGCTCTAGTCTCATAAGCTGTTTTTCTACTCCATGACAACTCTGGGGGGGCGAATTTTTTTATAAGGCGTTGGTTTAAAATATACAGCATACATCATTATGCACAATTCATAGCTGTCAATCTAAGTGGCGCCACTTTGATTGACAACTAGCCACTGACGGTCTAAAGGGCGTCACCCCGGCTAATTCTAGTCACTGAGTTTGGGAAAGAGATCGTCGTGGGGTTAGCCGGCTAGCAACGATATTTAGCATTTAACCTAGCTGGTTAGCCGTAGCTAGTTTGATTATTTGGAATAAAGCGGCTTTTTTCAGCCAATAGCGTTCATTCAGCCGGCCCATAGGACCCGCCTCAGCTCCGCCCTCGTTCCACCTCTTTGTCCATATTTGGAGTAACCGGAGGTAGGCTACCAAGATGGCTACGCACTATGATTTGCTTCATTTTTGCTCTTCAGAAACCTATGGGTGACGTCACGGACACTACGTCCATTTTTTATACAGTCTATGTGTGTGAGCTGAAGACTGTGATCGCTGCTGAAGAGTCAGGTCATGAAACCGTTCAGCTGATTCCTCTGACAGCTGCTGAAGATCGGCTCGTTCAGTCTGAAGAGTCCGATGATTTTAGATGTGATAACAAACTGGATCCTCAGCTTTTGTTCAAATCAATCCAACTGAAGAATTCATGGCTGTGAATCATATCTGGAGTTCAGAGGTTTGAGGAGGCGTTGCAGAAGTTTTCCACCTTAAATTTTAAAGTTGAATCATGTGGGAGGTTTTTTACATGTGAACAGTTCAACAGCAGGAAGAGACGAGTGAGAGAGAGTATCTGAAGTCCAGTGTGTGTTAGCTGCATCTGCTGATCAGTGGAACAATGTGACACCATTGTCAGGACGGTGTGACATCACCTGTGTGTGTGTGTGTGTGTGTGTGTGTGTGTGTGTTTGTAGCACCAGAGGTCAAAAACTCTGCAGGGAGCCTTTAAACTACACCTGTTTTACCTAAATTAGAAGGAAGCCTCTGGTGACACATCACTTTCAGTCCTGGATCATTTCCTGTTCCTCGCTCTCTTGCTTCTTTCCGTAAATGAAACTGAGCGATGTCTCCTCATCGACACAGATAACGCCTCTACTCTCGCCTCTTGTTTTGCATAAAGAAGTTTGCATGTGATATTTCTGCTCCCGGTCAATCTGTGTTGCCATGGAGTGATTGATGGGACGTGTCACGGTCGTAGGACGTGTCGTGGTCGATGTGTTGGGGTCGTGGTCGATGTGTCGTGGTCGATGTGTTGGGGTCGTGGGACGTGTCGTGGTCGTTGTCGACGTGTCATGGTCGTGGGACGTGTCGTGGTCGTGGTCAACGTGTCGTAGTCGTGGTCGACATGTCGTGGTCGTGGGATGTGTTGGGGTCGTTGTCGACGTGTCATGGTCGTGGGACGTGTCGTGGTCGTGGTCGACGTGTCGTAGTCGTGGTCGACGTGTCATGGTCGTGGGACGTGTCGTGGTCGTGGTCAACATGTCGTAGTCGTGGTCGACATGTCGTGGTCGTGGGACGTGTCGTGGTCGTTGTCGACGTGTCATGGTCGTGGGACGTGTCGTGGTCGTGGTCGACGTGTCGTAGTCGTGGTCGACGTGTCGTGGTCGTGGTCGATGTGTCGTGGTCGTGGTTGATGTGTCGGGGTCATGGGACATGTCGGGTCGTGGGACGTGTCATGGTCGTAGTCGATGTGTCGGGGTCATGGGACATGTCGGGTCGTGGGACGTGTCATGGTCGTGGTCGATGTGTCTGGGTCATGGGACGTGTCGTGGTCGATGTGTCGGGGTCATGGGACGTGTCGTGGTCGATGTGTCGGGGTCATGGGACGTGTCGTGGTCGACATGTCGTGGTCGTGGGACGTCCACTGCTCTGATCCACGTGTGTTTGTTCATGCAGTCATGTGCAGGAGGAGCAGGAGGAGCAGGCGTCTCTCTGCAGCGGTTTCACTGTCGGCTGCATCTCGAATCCTCCTCGGGTGCGAAGAGCGAGTTTTTTGCTTCATCACCAAATATAGACCCCCCCCACCCCCACCCCCCCAGCTGCAGTCACCTCCCATCTTCTGCTGAGTCTGCAGAGCAAATCTCCTGCGTTAGGTGGAGGAGAGGCTCCGTCTGCATACAAACCAGGCGGCTGTGTGGGGGGGTGACGGAGGTGAGGGAGGCGGGGGCTCACTCAGTGTCAGACTCAGGCGGGTGGATGTGGAGGGTGGAGGCTAACGCTCACATGTGCTCGTTTGCATATGATCATGCAGAATCCCTGTGTGATAGAAACCAGTGGGTTCGTGTCCTGCTGTCGTCACACTCTGCTCCTGTCTGAGCTTCACACTGAAGGAATGGAATCTGCTCTGAACGTTCAGTCGCCTCAGTCTCATCTGAATTTACGTGGAGCTCTTTTTTCCTCCAGGTTTTACATAACACTTTGCATATTTCCCGACAGGGAATGCAGCAGTGGGTGGAATTGTAAATGTCCATCTGTGGATCTGTGACAGACAGAAACAATGAGAGAACATGGACTCACTTTCATCACTGCTTCATCTGAACGAGCAGAATCTGATCTGAACAACAGAGACGTCAGGACATGATGGTGACTGGATCCAGGCGTCCGTATACTTTTGTCCACACAGCATATTAATGTTCTATTGATAAGCTGCTGTTGACCTGACCAACAGATGTATTGATCCTCACAATGAATTACATGTGTTTTACTGTGATTACCTGCAGCACAGAGTAATCAGATTACAGTGAAAACAGACACGGCCGAGGATGAAACAGGACAAACAGATTAAAGAGGAATTATTCAGCTGCTGCTGCAGCAAACGCAGCCTGTTCCTGTGAACGCGATGAATCCATTGATCCGTCTTTTCAGGACAGGCAGCGCGTTCATGGATCCAGGGATTCACAGCCATGCATCACTCAGGGAACGCCGTCGTCCTCCTTCTGCTCGAGCCTCACTCTCCATCACAGCAGTCTGCAGTGCTGAAGGTCAAAGGTCGCTCGTTCTACTTTTTAATGCTTTTCACATCAGCACAGTGGAAGCACAGTTTGGAGGATGTGAGAGAAAACACTGAGACAAACCTGAGACTCATCATCACCTGCTCTCTGTCCACCAACCATCAGTCAGGGATGTGGTCACCTGACGCTCAGGTGCTTTTCCATGAGCTTGAAAATGTTCCATGTTTGTATCAATATGAAATAATCAGACCTTCATTGTTCGCCGTGTTGTTTACTGAATCATCTCAAACTGAACTGTTGGTGAAACGTTTCAGTTCTTTCACTTGGCAGATTTCTGCTTTTTGTTTTTGTTGTGTTTGTTCTGCTCTTGTTTAAAAAGGCTCTGACTCATTCTTCAGTGCATCAATCAGGATTTCATAAGACCTGAATCAGTCTGGCAGCAGGTGGTTCGGTCAGATCTGATCCGACACCCACTCAGAGCTGATGAGGCCGATTCTGGCTCCTACACTCTTTAACAATACTCTCACATGTATTTGAAAGATTAATGTTCCTGTGGTAAACATGAGGACTTCATGTTGTAGAGAAGACGGAAGTTATTTCATTACAATTAATCATTAAGTCTATTAAAAATGCTCAGCACAGTTTCTTTGGGCCAAAGTGACGTCTTCAAACTGCTTCTTTTGTCGAACCAACAGTCCAAACCTTCATTTACATGATGAAGAAAAGCAGCATTTCAGAAGCTGGAAGCAGCAAACGTTCGACATGTTTGCTTGAAAAATGATGAATCGATCGTTTGTGATTATGTTTCTTTCAGTCGACTAATTGTTCCAGCTCCGGTTTTCAGGCCTCAGAACCTGTTTCTGCAGAAGATTAAAGCAGGCTGTTTTTCTCTGTCACTTTGTGCTGTTTGATAGATCCATCAGGACAAATATAACCAGTGCTTATTGACCCGGCAGCTCCATCCATCAGGCTGGTTTATCAGATCCACATCCAGCCTCACAGCACCATTGATTTCCACCGCTGTTTGGAATCTGCTGCGTCCTGTTGTCCTGCAGCCGTGACGTCAGCTCAGGATCCGAGGACGAGGACGTGTCCAAGAATAACTCACTTTAAAAACAATCACATGAAAACTACAGAGACGTGAAGTTTAAAAACTGGCTGTGTGGCTCAGACTCAGAGTCAGTCTCAGACTTGGACTCGGACTCGGACTCGGACTCAGAGTCAGTGTCAGACTCAGACTCAGAGTCAGACTCGGACTCAGACTCAGACTCAGAGTCAGACTCAGAGTCAGTCTCAGACTCGGACTCAGACTCAGACTCAGTGTCAGACTCAGTGTCAGACTCAGACTCAGACTCAGAGTCAGTCTCAGACTCAGACTCAGAGTCAGTCTCAGACTCGGACTCGGACTCAGAGTCAGAGTCAGTCTCAGACTCAGACTCGGACTCAGAGTCAGTGTCAGACTCGGACTCAGAGTCAGACTCGGACTCAGACTCAGAGGCAGAGTCAGACTCAGACTCGGACTCGGACTCGGACTCAGAGTCAGAGCCGATGACTCCGCTCTGTGTCGTCCTGATGGAAGCTCCGGTCTCAGGAGCAGTGAGGGCAACTCGTCCAGATCAGACCTGAGGAGGACTGGCGGAGACGGTGCGGCGTCCTTCAGTCCTTCAGTCCTTCAGAGGCGTCTCCTGTCGACTGGCCCAGTTTCACGTGTGTGTGGGTTATAATTAGCGGCTGATGTGTCTGTGTTTGTCATGTGGGACACCAGCACTTTAAGAATCTTTCATCTGGACTTCTGAGAAACTTCCCGCCGAGCGTCGAGGGCGTCGGCTCTTCGTTATCGTCCTCGTCCACCACATCAGCTGACATTAAGAATTCAGGCCCGTCAGTTTGCTCGTGTGCCTTTTTATCAAAGTTCAGCATCAGCTCGTTTTTGTCGCCACAAATTCTGACTTTGCACTTGGAGATAAAGAAGACGGGCGACCTTTCGAATTAGTGCCTTATTCTTTAATCTGTGTTTCTTATCTGAGAAGGAGTCGAGCGGCGCGGTGACGCCTCTTCACCAACACGCTGGTTATCAGGTGGAGACACCAGACGCCAACGTCCTGCTGATCATGACCAGTGATGCTTCACAGCTTTGACTCAGAACTGGACCAGTGAGTCAAAGAGGTGGTTTCCCTCTGAGAGACAATACGATCATTCACAGTCTCCTGCTTCATTCAACCAGGTCCATCCTGATGAGGGCTCCCACAGCAGAACTGATCCTGCCTCAAATCACACGCAGCTTTATTCACAGAGCAACAAATCAGAACCGTTGTTACGTCTGGGAACAGATTTAATAGATCTGACTACACATCTGCTCTGAGAGTCAAAGAGCCTGAAGGACATTTATAGTTTATATTTGACTTTAAAGACGCTGCTGTTCATTCATCTGAAGGTCACTGATCGTCCAATCAAAGCTCAGAGCTCTGCTTCCATCAGCCTGACAGGAACAGCTGACGCAGCCTGAGACACAACACCAGGCTCCGACTTCAACCTGCAGCTGAACGAGCCCCAGAACAAACGTCTACCAGGAGAGAAGCAGGTTGGATGGTGAATCAGGAACCTGGTCATCAGAACCTCCTGCAGATGTCGACAGGATTCAGGCTGGATGAAAGTGTTGTCCATGTTTTCCAACCGCCGCTAACAAAGGTCGTGTGTCAGTGGTGAATCTGACTCGTTCACCATCACACACTCAGAGATTTAAAGACTAAAGATGATACGTGTTTGACCTGAACTTTAAACAGCTTCCTCTTCTAAAGTCTTGGTCTTATAAAATGGCCAAACCGTAGAAATAATGAGCTCAGATTTAAATTCTCTCTCCCTCTGTTTGCAGAACACGATGAATCTTCCTCCAGACAAGGTGAAGATCCTCAGTCAGTACGACAGTGAGAAGAAGTGGGACCTGATCTGTGACCAGGTGAGGACGTGTTTCTGAACGCTGTCACCAATGTAAAGACACAGTGTGAATATAAATAACTGGTTAACTCTGTCCGTCAGTGCTGAACCACAGGGAGGATCCTGACACACAGCTCAGCCTCACTCTGATGATTATTAGAATGGCACAAGGTTGGAATCCAAACAAAACAACTTTGATCCTCAAAAGCTTTTTTTTCCTTAAGAAATTTCAAAAAATTATTCTTTAAAACACCAGTACAGACAAAGTATCATGATACCAAGTGTTGGAGACTATGTGGGGCAGATAAAGCTGACCATTTTCATGTGTTCTGGGGATGCCCCAACATTAGAAGTTACTGGCAAACGATTAAAAAGTGTATGGACAAAATATTGAAGGTACACCTCCCACAAACATTTGAAGTACTATACCTGGGGAGACTGGACATAAATCTTACAAGATTCGAGGACAAACATATTTATAGAATAATGCTGATCGCTAGCAAAAAAGCAATTACCAGAAGATGGAGGATGAAAGAGGCACCAAGGGTGGAGGATTGGGTGGAGGTAATAAAAGACATATATGTGATGGAAAAGTTAACCTTTTCTTTAAGACTGGAGGTGGATAGTTTTAAAAGAATTTGGGAAAACTGGATTGAATATATAAAGTCAATTAGATCTGACTTTAAATGAGATGTAAAATTTGGGGGAAAAAACAAAAACCCTAGTTCACAGCTACAGAAGTTGGAATGTTTGTTTCTTTTTTTTTTATTTTGTTTTACTTTTTAATATATTCACTACACTGGTAACAAATCAAATTAAAACTGTTGGATTAAACTGTTTTAAATGTTTGGTAGAAGGTAATTAGTTACTATGTCTTGTGCATAGCTTTATTTATGTAAATGGAAAGGTACAGATTTATTTATATGGGTATATGGATGTGTGTATATAAGTATGTATATATGTATATGGGTATGTACAGATTACTTATATATATTTAACTTAAAGCAAAAGAATGATGAAATCCTTTCCTCTATTTATTTATATATATATGAATTTTTTTTCTTTTTTTCCCCTCTCTTTATTAATTCTGGTTATATATTCTCTTATTTATCACTTATTTATCTAATTACTGATTGACCAAAGATATATATATATGTGTGTGTGTGTGTGTGTGTGTATATATATATATATATATATATGTATATATATATATATATATATATGTATATATATATTTGCATAAGAGACGCTGTGTAATCAGACTGACTGTGTGTGTGTGTGTGCCTGTGTGTGTGTGTGTGTGTATGTGTGTGTGTGTGTCTACAGGAAAGGTTTCAAGTGAAGAATCCACCGTCAGCTTATCTGGAGAAGTTGAAGAGTCACCTGGATCACGGAGGCGTCTGTCGAAAGGTTCGTCTCAGTTTGAAGCCGAGTTTCAGTTTGGTCTGAAAAAGTATTTTTTAAAAGTCTTTTATCGTCATATTTCCTGGAAAATGAAGTCGATAAAATTCTTTTAGTATCAGAGACTAAAAATAGTCACTAACACATCTGATCTTTGCACAAATATTTGCAGGAGATTCAAACTTATCAGGTCAGAAACTCTGAGTCTGTTTGATTTACTGATGACGAGTTCACACCAGAACCACAACAACAGGCCGCAGACCAGAGACTGGACACATAGATCCATCACACACATCATGTACTGAACCTGCGAGACTCTGAACCTCAAACCAGCAGAAATGTTTCTTTAAGATCAGCAGATAAAGAACAAACCTGAGCATGATGTCGGTGTCAGTCTGTGTCCTCTCTGTCTGAGTCGTCCTGTCTCACCTCCTGTCTCACCTCCTGTCCCACCTCCTGTCTCACCTCCTGACTCACCTCCTGTCTCACCTCCTGTCTCACCTCTTGTCTCACCTCCTGTCTCAGACGTCCTGTCTCACCTCCTGACTCACCTCATGTCTCACCTCCTGTCTCACCTCCTGTCTCAGACGTCCTGTCTCACCTCCTGTCTCACCTCCTGTCTCACCTCCTGACTTCCTGTCTGTGTCCCCTCAGTTTAAGAGACGTGTCCCAGAATCCACTCAGATCCTAAGAGAGCTGGAGATCTCCCTCAGGACCAATTACATCGGGTGAGTCTCAGTCCGCTGAAAAAAAAAAGGAGATTTGAGTCAGGTTCAAACCACAGTTTGATAAATGGAACAAGGGTGAACATGTGGAAACTTTTCTGCAGAACAGACTCAGATTCTGGGTCACATGTTCTTCTGTTCTCTGCTCAAATGAGTGTGTTCCTTGCAGCTGGGCTCAGGAGTTCCTGAACGAGGAAAACCAGGGCCTGGACGTCCTCGTGGACTATCTGTCTTTGGCCCACGGCGCCGTCACGTAGGTATCAGCCTCAAACTGACGAGTCTCAAACTGGTGAATAAGAACGGCAGAATGAGACGAAGCTCTGATTGTGACTCACAGGAACGACGCGGACACGTTGGACAACGGCGCGCTGCCCACGGACAGAGTGAAAAGCGTGGACAGGTCAGCGGAGGATCTGAGCCGGAGCGCCAGTAACTCACCCACTCACAGCGGCTCCAAGGCCGGCAAGGCCTTCACAGTCAGGTGAGAGCCCACGAGAGCATCCACCTCATATATGACACTACATGGCCAAAAGTATGTGGACACCAGCAGCACAAACAGTCCTCATCATGTCCAGTCTCCTCAGCTGTTAATACACATGTAACACAGCATGTGTGGTCTGACAGGAAAGTCCTGAGGAACTCTCGAGCTGTGACTCAGACGGACGACGTTCACCTCTGCATCATGTGTTTACGTGCCATCATGAACTATCAGGTTTGTTTCTTCATCATGAAGATATACAAAGAAAAAAACTTCACTTTCTGAGTCACAATTAAAAGTTACAGTAGTAGGTTAAAAAGTGAAGCAATTGTCATCATGATTAAAAGAAATTAAGTCGCAATTATAAGATATAGAATATAGAATATAGATAGAATATAAGTGATGTCGTGTAGTTTCATATGAGTGTGTGTGTGTGTGTGTGTGTGTGTGTGTGTGTGTGAGATCAGTCTGGCTTCAACCTGGTGATGAAACATCCCTGCTGTGTCAACGAGATCACCCTGAGCCTCAACAACAGAAACCCGAGGTAGGAGGCGTCCAGACCGCGGTCCACCTCAGGTCTTGTACTTGTACTCAGTCACAGTACTTGTTGTGCTCCTCAGGACCAAAGCTCTGGTGCTGGAGCTGCTGGCGGCCGTGTGTCTGGTGAGAGGAGGCCACGACATCATCCTGTCGGCCTTCGACAACTTCAAAGAGGTTTTTTCACACTCTCACTCAGCCACATTCACACGTTCATCTGCTGAGTGGTGACATGAATTTAAACTTCTCAGACTGTCATCACTTCACAACAACCTCAAATTACCTTCACATCCATATGAAGAGTATAAATCCAACTTTTGAACTCACACTCATAAGAAATCTTTAAATACTCAGCAAGTACCTGAATGTCAGTACTTGTACTCCCTAGTGTTACAGTAGTGTAAGAGAGTACTTCTGAGTACTAATATGAGCAGCTTGTGTTGCACGACTTCGCTCATGTTGCAGCTCATCATCCTCAAAGTTCAATATTTCCACCCGCTGCTCCTGTTAATGTCCCGGCTGACCTGAACTTTATCAGCAGCATCAGTCGACGGCTCCACCCGACTTCACACATGGTTTCAAACCGGCCTTATTCCTAACACAGCAGCGGTGTTAGTGTGGCAGCGCCCACATTCCAGCCGCCCTTTGAAAGCAGGTTGGGGGGACCCCCGGACCCCCCCCGTCCCCGTCAGCTGCTCGTCCAGCTGCTCAGACCGACTGAAGAGGCGTCAACATGTGACACACGTGTCAGCCGACCTCCGACCTCTGCTCTCATCTTCGCCTGAGGAAGCAGCAACTGTTGCCCCCCCCCCCCCCCCCAGCTCCGGGGGCGCAGATGGAGGACCAACCTGAACCAGGAGCATCTATTCTGAGGAGACGCCGGCGATGTGACGTTCAACCCCTCCCCCTCCTGACCGCCTTTCATTTCCCAGCAATAAAACAGCCATTTTAATTTAGTCTCCAATTCCAGAAACAGTTCAAACAGCAGCTCAGTCAGAGCGAACGGCTGCTGCACAGGCTTTTATTACAGCATGACTCCAGCCGCTGTGATCTGGATTCAAGTGTTAGACAGATCTCGCTCATGTTGTGGATTAACCCAGCGAGGAGGCGAAGACAGACACAGACAGACGCTCATGAACAGAAACTTTGACTCTGATCTGGAAAACCATCAGATTTCCTGAAGGTTTGTAAACGAGCCAACAATCCATCACGTTTAGATGTGACATCACTTCCTGTTGTTCATGTTCTGATGGTGTTGAGATACTCAACAATCCCATAATGATAAACAACAGAGCTTGACTTCTCGATACTTTCTGACCTTCAGTACTTTCTTCAAACAGCTCCAGTCCACTGTAGTTTTATCAAATGTTACATGGTGCATTTGTTGGGGACTATTTTCAGCAGCGGATGAATCCACATTCGGTCTCTAGTGAGGGTTTGTGTTTGTGGGATTGAGTCCATGTAAACGACAGTGTGAGTTCATGGTGATGAAGGAACAACAGTGAGGACACAGAGGACGAAGACGGATCAGGCTTTGTGAGATAAAACACTTGTTTGATTCACTATTGTTTTTTTACGCAATAAAAAATCTAAAATTCCAGAACAGAGAAGAAGAAAATGAAGTGACGAAGTGAAACCTGCCATTTAGTCTGGAGCAAACCTGCTGGCAGCGTCAGGCCTCGGCTCACCTGCTCCGTCAGCGCAGCATCAGTTTCCACGGCAGGGGCTCGAGTGTCACGCCGAGGGCCACTTGTTTTGGTGCCGCAGCGACGCCGCCGTGTGTGTGGGCGATGGAGGGAGCGATAGAGTGGCGGTGGAGCAGGGGCGGGCCGCGGGCCAGGAGCCGGCTTCTGTGTCCCTCAGCAGCAGAATGTGGGCTTTGTTCGGGGCCGCGCAGGCTGTCAGGCTGGAGCTGCATTATTTAACGAACATGAGTGGGCAAAGGGGGGGGGGGGCACAGACACACACAGGATCCTGCTAATGGATGAGACAGAGTCTGCTGAGCTGTTAGTTAAGAAAACACAATGATCATGTTGCCATGTTTCCCTGCTTGTCTCCGGAGCAGACGCAGGCCGACGAAGCTGTGGAGCTGGTTATGTAACGGCAGAGTGAAGGGACTGTGTGCAGCAATTATCCTGCACCAAGCAAAGAGCAGCTGCTTCTACCATCACCATGTGTCCGAACCTGAAACAAACCACAGATCAGACCAGTTCACTTTCATTACAACCAGAAGAGTCGGGACAAACCAGAACCATTACAATCAAACTGTGTCCTGAGTTCATGTGTTCATGAGTTCATCCACTCATGTGTTTCTGGATCAGTCTGTTGTAGCTCCTGTGCTGTTTCCAGCTGAGCTTCATGTGCAGATGGACGGACATGATGGATGAATGAGTCCAGCACTGTTCTGGATCCTGTTCTGTGTGGACACACTGCCCCCATGTGTGAACACACAGAGACGGCATGATGCAGGAGTTTATCTCGTCCATCAGCAGAAACATGTTTGAAGTGACTGAACACATTCATCTCACAGCAGAATGAAGGAGGCAGCAGCTGCTGTGATCTGATCTGGATTCTCCATCTTTTCCCAGGTGTGTGGAGAGAGAAGCCGCTTCGAGAAGCTCATGGAATATTTCTGCAAGGAAGACAGCAACATCGACTTCATGGTAAAGATCCAACACTGACGCTGTCAGTCAGTGTGACAGGATGAAAACATCAAGATCAATAATTAGATCAATTCATCAGCACTTATGTAAAATATCAAAGTTCTGTTGTTAGAATAGAAACATTTCTTCACTGACGTTGTGTGAAAGCAAAAGTAATGAGTCCTTCGAACAGCAGCTCTCACACTGAGCTCTTACTGTCAGTCTTCCTATTAATTAAACTGATTGCCTGCAATTAAGTAAACTGATCCGACAGCACTCCAGTGAATAGTTTTTAATGTCGACTCGCTCGTCGGCTTTGACTCATTTAGTTTCCATAACTGTAAGTACACCTGTGCTCTGTTGGAAAAACTGAGCCTCATCAGAGCTGATTAACAGTTAATGCTTCAACCCAGAGTGAGTGAATGAATGAATGAATGAATGAATTAATTAATTAATGAATGAATGTGAGTTTAAGCTGTCAAGTCAATGCAAAAAATGATTATCATCTTAATGCAGCATAAAAAAAAGATGTGAAAAAGAGTGAAGTTGCTCAGGCAGCAATGAATTAATGCTTTGGTTTATAAAACATCTGAAAACAATGGGGAAAAAACAATTAATTAAATATGAAAGATTAGGTATCTGTTGATCAACTAATCATTAAAGCAGTGAGGTTTTTTTCTCGATCAAAATCTGATCTGACTCATTAACAAGCGCAGCATTCGTCCTGCAGCTGCTTCCCTCTGTCCTCGAACATGCACTGACTCTGTCTGTCCACCAGGTGGCCTGTATGCAGTTCATCAACATCGTGGTTCACTCAGTGGAGAACATGAACTTCAGGGTCCACCTGCAGTACGAGTTCACCCATCACGGCCTGGATGAGTACCTGGAGGTGGGTTTGACCTTTGACCCTAAAGTTGAATTTATCCTGAAGTTTAGACTCAGAAGAAACAAAATCATTTTGTGCATTTGTGACCTGTGTGTGAGCAGAAGCTGAAGTTCACAGAGAGCGACCGGCTGCTGGTGCAGATTCAGGCCTATCTGGACAACGTGTTCGACGTGGGAGCTCTGCTGGAGGACGCCGAGACCAAGACCGCTCTGCTGGAGCACATGGAGGAGCTGCAGGAGCACAACACGCAGGTGAGTGGACCACCGCACCTGCACACACACGCATACACCTGCACACACCTGCACACACACACACACACAGGTGAGTGGACCGCCGCAGCTGCACACACGCGCATACACCTGCACACACCTGCACACAGCTGTACACACACACACACACACAGGTGAGTGGACCGCCGCACCTGTACACACCTGTACACACCTGCACACAGCTGTACACACACACACACAGGTGAGTGGACCGCCACACCTGCACAGACCTGCATACACCTGTACACACGTACACACCACTCATGTTGCTTCATGTTCCAGCTGAGCAGCCGACTTCAGGACAGTGAGAGGGAGGCGATGGAGAAGGTCTCAGATTTGGAGAAGAAGCTCATTCAGACCACCAAAGAAGTGGAGCTCCTGAAGGTAGAGAACCAGGCTCCTCTTTACTTTTGATTTTCTCAAAGCTCCCAATGCATCAAACATAATAAGATTTATTACAGGTGATGTTCATAGTCAGATGAATGCCTGTCACATGTTCTGGTGTCCACATACTTTTGTCCATGCAGTGTGTCTCAGTTCCTCGTGTGTCTGTGTTGCAGGAGAGTCTGCGCGAGTCCTGCTCTCAGGTGTCTCTGCTGCAGCAGCGAGAGCGAGAGAACGAGCAGCAGCGTGAGCGGGAGAGAGAGAGAGAGCGAGACCGGGACCAGTCCACCCGGGCCCTGAGGGAGCTGGAGGCCAGGGTCCAGGCTCTGGTGGAGCAGGGGCTGGTGCGGATGGAGCGCTCCTCCTCCGGGCACCTGGACCTCCAGGTGGTCCCGGTCATCCAGCAGGAGACGGAGAAAGGTCAGAGCTGTGATCTGCCCACACCTGCAGCCTGAAACAATGAGCCAGTAATGAGAAACACCTGGAGCTTCAGGCTCTGATCACCTGGAGGTCTCCGGGCCGGTCGTTGTCTCATGATTCCAGTCTGAACTCAGATCAGGTCACGGTGAAGCCGAGCTCCTCCTCTGCTCCCTCTCTCATCCACTTCTTGAATTAACTTTCCGCCTGCAGATGAGACAGGAAGCCGTCACATTAAAGTCCATGAAAAAATAATGAGCGTCCCACTTCTCTTTGAAGCTTTATTTTAGGTTCAGAAAGAGACATTTTGGTGTCAAGTGTGTCACAGGAATAAGAAGCCAGTTATTCTGATTCTGCAGCTGCGAAATACAAGACTGTGGAAAAATCTCAACTGGGAAAAAATATTAAAATGCAAAATAAAAATAATATTTGTGGAGCAGATTTAATCGTCAGAAGTATTGAGTGGACCTCTGGTGTCCAGGACATGTTGCTGCTCCAACGACACGATGTGAATGAAGAGTGAATGAGGAGTTTTACTTTGGTCTGGTTTGGTCTGTTTTTCCTCCAATCAGCACCAAGTTATATCACTATTCCAGGAAACTGTCAAGGAAATTAGTAAATGAGAAATAAATGACCCATAAAACATCAATAGGTTCAGACTGATCTTGACTCCACTTCATAAACATTCAGAGACCAGAGATAACAAATATCGTTGTCCCCCGACAGCTGAAGAAGCAGATGCAGACAGATGTGACCCTGAGGTCGCTCCCCCCTCCTCAGACGTCTCTGAGCCTCCTCTGCACTCAGCTGCTCCTCCTCCACCTCCTCCACCACCTCCACCTCCAGGCTCAGCTGGAGCTCCTCCTCCACCTCCTCCTCCTCCAGCTGCTCCTCCACCCCCGCTGCCCCCTGCAGGTGGTCCAACCCGGCCGTCAGGTGACGTGAGTGAGGGGAGCTCAGGTGAGTCCACAGTGAGCGGGGGGTGGGGGGGCGTGGGGGGGTCAGAGGAGACGTTTCAAATGTGGTTTTAATTTTAAAGGCTCTTTGTTTCTTTTTATGTGGCTGAGATTGTGAAACTGTCACATTATCACAGTGTTGAACCACCAGTGGAAACAGCCTTTGGTTGGTCCTTCTTCGGTCTGATACTGGACCATCTGGACGCTGAGTCAGAGCCTTTAATGTGCAGCTTTACAGCAGAATCTTTTTTCCTTCCAGGTCACAAAAAGAAGAAACCCATTCAGACCAAGTATCGCATGCCGCTGTTCAACTGGCAGCCGCTCAGATCCAGCCAGGTGTCGGGAACCGTCTTCAACGAGCTGGATGACGAGCACGTCTTAGAGGTTCGACCGGTTCCTCCACATACCGAGTCTGTCGTTCATCCAGCCACACGTTTCCTCACACTTTCTGTCTGATCATTAACATGTGCACAACCAGGTTTGTTCTGAAGTGACTGAACAGGAGTGAGTCAGTGTCAGTGACGCTTCACGAACATCCTGCC
>JBBMOC010000120.1:217851-230797 GCA_037975185.1 Centropyge bicolor
TCTTCAGCTCTAAAGTCCGTGCCCTTCACGGCTCGTTCTGCCAAACGTTCCTCTCGTCTCTTCTGCGACTCCGTCTTCGGCGACGAGGTGACTCTTCGAATCAGTCTGTGCTTCTCTTCCTCTCTGCTGCTCCGGATGTTTCTATTGATGTGATTCAGTGTTTCTGCAGCTTCGACAGCGAGTCCTTCAAACACAAAGACTTTTCTGATCCGACAAGAAACGATAATTAGTTGTCAATACAAATATTGATGCTTTATATTATTGATCATCTACTGTCATGTAATGAACAGAAGCATGATTTATGAGGTAAATTCATCAAAAACTAAACATGAGGTCAAACGTTTACTGACTCTTTTAATGGTAAATATTAAATGTTTGTGTGACTTTTCTGGATTAACAAGGTGATGAATGTGATCTAATAAGAGTCTTATCAGGATCCTCCGAAAGCTGAGATGAAGCATAATGAGTTTTTCTTTGACTTTTAATTTTTGACTTCCCTGAAACATCATGTGTCTCTTTGAAAAACTAGAATTTGTTGCCGTGAATGATGTTGTTGTCAGTCGATTACCTGGTGACATTTAAATGAAAACTACCTTTGTGCAGTTTGTGCGACATATTTTGTTACGTCTGTTCTGAATGAGGAATTCTGGGTAAATAAATAAGATTTGCTTTGTCATGAAAACCTAAACAGTCAAGTTCACCTTTATTTGAACCAAACTGGAAAACAGACTAAAAGTACAGGGGGTGTCCACTTACTTTTGGCCATATAGTATATTTAAAAAGATTGCTTTCTGCTTCTTTAAATTTAATATCTAATGACATGACTGATTTAAACCAGAGCTCAAAATTACAACCTGCCTGTGTTGAAAGAGTTAAACGTCACCTGTCTGTCTGCCGTCCTCAGATCTGAGGAACCAGCCGTACAGACGGACGGACGGCGGCCGGCGAAGCGCCAAGTGGAAGCCAGGACAACAGCTGCACGTGTCCTCGGACATCTCGCTCTGAAAGACTCCCCATCAAAGATCAGACATCGAGCTCTGAGACACGCTGACGCCGGCCGAGGTCGAAGAGCTCGTTTCCACCTGATGTGACTGAAGATCAGGGTCAAAGAAATGAGCTGAAATCTCACACGTTTAAAAATAAAGTTAAAACCTGATGATTGTAGAAACGTGATTTGAATAATCGAATGTTAAAGAGCGAAGATGAGCCACAGTGACGATAATGACACTGGACGTCTTCTGAGCTCGTTAAGACAATTACACAGAAGAATGATGGCGGAGAGAAGAGCTTCATTAAAGCTGCTCACATGTTAAAGCTTCAGCTCAAAGTGACTCTTCAGACGGTTCTAAAGAGAACGTTTGATGGACACAACGCTCATTAATCATTCTCATAGTTTGCCTCAAAATGCTCGACACGATTTTTTAATTGGTTTTTATTTTAAATAGAATATTCATGCAGACGTCCGTCGTAGCTCTCCAACATTCAGGCTGCAGATTTGTAAGATATTTAAATTATTTTTAATACTGAATGAGGAACTTCTGCATTTCAACAAATAAACATTTTATACCGTCTGTGTTTGTGTTTCATTGCTTCTCAGTTTCCTGTGTCCGACCGTGCTCAGATCTGTGACGAGCCTTCAGCTAAATGCTAACGATGTTTAATGCTAAACATGTTAGCATGCTAATATTTGCTAATTAGCTCTAAACACAAAGCCCAGTTGACAGTTTTTCAGGTCATTTTTAAAAGCCAATTATTTTCTCCACTTAATAAATGTAAATTTGAGAAGTGAGTAAAGTCTCAGATATTTTGTTCCGTAGTTGTAAAAGTTAGATTTTAGTTTTCACCCCTGACAAAGTGAAAACACCTGATTTTGACTAAAACAAATCACTTTTCTGAAAATGTTTTTGTTCTTTTGAAACAAGTCAATTAAAATCCTGTTTGTTTTAGAATTAGTTTGTATCAAAAATGTCTTTGACTTTTTGCTTTAAATTAAAAAAACAGCAGGTTTTTTTTTTTTTTTTTTTTTTTACATTTGGTTGAATGGAGTTTAACAGCTGCAGACGAGAGGAGAAATCTGAGGACAACATGCTGAATGTCTGAGAGCTGCTTTCTGTTGAGCCTCAAACCGTCGCTGCTCGACTTCCTGTCTCAGGGAGCTGAGGTTCCTGAACGGCGGCAGAAAACCGAGCGTTTCTCTGCTCGTGACCTTCGGCTCTCTGCAGATCTGTAATCGATCAGAGACACAAAGACGCGACAGACGGCAGCTCTCAGGAGGAAAAACCTCCTCTCATGTGGCCAATTACAGCGTCTGAGCCGAGAGGGTTTACTGAGCAGCTCCTCAGGTCTGAGCCTCAGTTATTACTGAGACTCAAGGGCCCGAACTGTCGACTGGTCTGATGTCCAACTGTGATGACTGAGGTTTGTCCTGATGACTGATGAAGCTTCGATCTCACAGGTTCGTCTGCTCATCGACTGATCATTGATTCACTGGATACAGATGTGATGATTTTAATCATGTTTTCATGATACAGCTGAGTTTCCAACAATATCAGACATTTAAATACATCAGACTGGTGAAACAGTTATTTTCCACTATTGTCTGACATTTTATTGAGAAAACAGAAACAATCTGCAGAAAAAAAAAACATTTCCTCAACAGCAAGTTTCACTTTGATTTGAGCCGAACATTAATCATATTGTTATCATTATAATCTATATCCTGATGAATCATTTCATGTTGACAGTTGATTAAAAAGAGTCTTCTGGATTAATACAGTTAAAGGTTGACACATTTCAGACAGAGAAGCTGAGCTGCTGGTCACTGCTCCCTCAGAGACACCAGCAGTGCTTCCACTCGTCCTCTGGTCGTCTCCAGCTCTTCGCTGATTTTCCTGCTTTGTCTCGCTGCTTCTTCGACTCTGGAAACAAACTGAGGCAGATCTGACACCGTCAGAGCCTCGAAGATCGTTTCCTCCATCGTGGTCACGGCGGCCAGAGTCTCTGCCGTTTCTCCAGCAGCGCTTTGCACAATGACGCTGGCGGCCATTTTGTCACTGATGGATTGGATCGTCTTCAGCTCGTCCACCAGCGGCTTGACGGCCTCCCTGAACTCTCCACCGCTCAGCATCACGCTCACCTTCTTTGATTCCACGTTCTGTTCTTTTGGATCTTTGGTTCCACAAATATAACCGACGGCGCCTCCAACTAAACTGACTGCAAACCTCGTAGAGCACAACGCACCAAAAGCTCCACCAATGGCGCCACCTGCTGCACCAACCGCGCCTCCAACAGCGCCACAGTTCGCGCCAAATGTTGCACCAACCCCCCCTCCAAAACTACCACCGATTGCACTGCCGGTTCCAAAGCCGATGATGAACCAAGCTACATCACTGAGGACGCCCTGAACTGGACGACCGGTGGCTTCACCTGCGGCGCTGACAGCGCTGCCCACAGCTCCTCCCAGCGCTCCCCCCGCCACTCCACCAAACACGCTGCTAATTAAGCCGAGAGTCACGGAGATTGCTTTGATATTGCCACTATACCTGCCGTAAGCTGCTGCACCAACTGCCCCCAGAGCCCCACACGCTCCCCCGGCGACGCCCCCGCTGGCTGCACCGAGAAATCCTCCGAACACGACGAACAGGCCTCGAACCGTCCAGTTCTCCGGGACGCCGTCGTGTGGTTCACGAAGTTGAGCGACCGCCAGCACGAAGCGCTCTGAACTCGCCTGCACCTGACCTCGGCGTCGACTGTAGAGGCGAAGGAAAGACGTCAAACTGGTGATGAGTTCGTCCGTGAGCTCCAGAGAGCCGCCATCACGCAAATTCTCCATTGTTGTGTTTGTCCTTCACTTGATCCTGCTGAGGCAAAGACTGGATGGAAGTCGAGTGTTGGACTCAAACTGAAGGTTGATTCCCCAAAGAAAACTTGAAGAGGCTCTTACTTCCTGCACATGAGAAACACAAGAGCCTTTAAAACTCACTGACTCCACTCTGATGTTCCTTATATCAAACATTTAAATACAGAAAAATTAGAATAAAACTCAGCAATTTTGACATTTAATCAACAATTCAAAATGTATGGAGGCTGAAGAGAGACACTGAAACATTCACAAGCTTTTAAAATTTAAAAATGTTTTATGAGTTTAATTAGCAAATTAATACATTTGCACCTGCAGTAACTTTTGTGGCCACTTGGGGGCAGCAGAACAAGCTGTTAACACCACTGACACATCAGCTTTTCAATGAGCTTTTATGATCTATTATTTTAGCCACAAATAAAATGAAAATACATTTTTCTGTCTGATTCCATTTTAGAATTCAATCAAGAATGAACAGTGACACTAAAAGGTTGACGTTAGTCATTACATTTCATCATGTCTCATATTTCAGCTTTCACATTTTAGTTTCCTTTTAAAAGTGAATTTTCCTTCTGCAGAGCTGTTGTTACATGTTGAATGTATCAAATTAGATAATTAAATAAGTTGAACACAAAGTGAAATCCGATTATCAATTTACCATTTGACAGATGGACAAAATGAATTAGCTGATTGAATCATTGTATTTTAATATGAACTGGTTTTAATTCGCTGTCTCTGAATTCATCTCTTCACGTTTCGATTGAAACTGTGAAACGTCTGTTGTTTCAGGGAAGTTTAATATAAAACGGCTGTTTACTGTCGTGCTGCTTTTCCAGTTTGGGGAGTTTGAAGTGAACTCGTCCTGCTGCTCAGTTTCTGTCTGAGCAAGTTTCCACAAACCAACCAGGACGTTAAAGCCTCAACAAGCTGCTGCGAAACGTTCTGCTGCGACAAACACTGAAGCCTTGACATGATCTGAGAGAGAAACAGTTTCAGCTTGTTTCAGCACATTCAGATCAGAGTTTATTTGTACTTACAGTCTGTTAGTGTGAGTGGGAATCAAACACCAGCTGCTGCCGCCTCAGCGCCGCTTTGCTCCCATTGTCTCTACATAGATGTTGTTCCCTCAGTCTGTGAAATACAAACTTCTGCTCGGGCTGATCTGTTCGGAGGAGGAAGAGCAGGAAGTGCACGAGGGCGGAGCTGCGACTGTTAAACTGTTGGACTTCCAGGAGCCTCGAGGGGACGCAGGACGCGGGATGAAACTTGAAATTAAGACTCAAATAAAAAGGTTGTTTCATCAGCACGAGTCAGACTGGCTGCGTGGAAGCTGCAGGAAACACATGAAAAAAAAGAGCAGAGGAAGTTCTGGTTCTTCACCGACCTTCAGATCGAACCTGTGACCTGTTACCTGACCTGACCTCCAGGTTGGGAACCATCAGCCAAACTCACCCAGAGATGTTAAACCAATAAACACATCAGAGACATGAGAACATTTGAACGTCCAACCTGAAGCTGTGTAACAACACAGTTCAACACAAACTCCTCCAGAGGTCGACCGGTCGGATCCACACAAACAGAACATGTTCTGACAGGACTGTTTGTGTCAGACTGCATCAGCTTCACTCATCATTATCCTAAAGCTGCTCAGAGTTCACATCGATCTGATCAGTTTGATTTGTTTCTCTGCTCGAGAACCTGCAGCGGTCATGGTGATGGACGTTGAACCAGACAGGAAACTAATCCTGATTCTACTACTTTTAAAACACTGACATGAGCAAGATGGAGAGATGAAACACAAGAAAATCACAGTTCATCCATTCAGCTTCATCAGTTACATCTTTGTACTGAAATAAAGTTAAAGCAAACCAGTTAAAAGCTTATTAATCAAACACTCAAAAACATGTTCAGTCCATTCATCCAGCGAATCTGTTGGTCTCATACATGTCCATTAAACCAACTAAATCTAATCAGTTCAGTGCTGGTGTGAAAATCAAACATCCTCGAATCAAAACAATTGAAAAAAGGACTCAGATGATCTTTTACTTACTGAGACTTCTTACCTTCTCTCCAACAAAGACGAGTCGTCCAACAGCTCCAGGACCAGAACCAGGACAGGACCAGGACCAGCAGCTCAGTGAGAACCAGGACAGAGCAGGACCAGCAGCTCAGTGAGAACCAGGACAGACCAGGACCAGCAGCTCAGTGAGAACCAGGACAGACCAGGATCTGTTTCTTCAAACAGCTGCCACTCATTCTAATATAATTCACTTTAAAGGTCCACTAACTTCAGGAGGAATCTGTGTCTCTGAGTCTGTTTTTCTCTTAAATGCTGTTAAAAAAAGTAAAAAAAAATATTTTATGTCTAAATCCTTCTTTTCTCTTCTTATAAAATAGTTTTAAATCCTTTTGAATTCAGGGGTCGATCACATATTTATCTAGTCTCAGGCTTCAGATCCAGTCGAGGACCTTCGGCCTCCAGCTTGTCTCCCTGAAGGTGAACTAAAGGACAATTTAACCCTCGTTAGAGTCGAGAGCTTCAGCGATCGAAGCCTCTGTTAATTAAAGAGCAGCTGAAGGTTGAACCAGGCAACAGTTTCCCTCTGTTTCCAGTCTTTATGCTAAGCTAAGCTAACGTCAGGGCTGCAGCTCCGTTACACAAAGACATGAGAGCAGATTCAACCTTTTTATCAAAGAAGGAAAATATTTACATAAGTGTTGAACTGGTCCTTTAATCAGTGTTTAACAGGAGATAATTTGAGAAAAGCTTCTCCCTTTTTGAGACATGTAAAAGTGTCGACACCATCACTTCAGTTTTCCATCAGTAAATCCTGGGTTAGTTTTGTTCCTCTGCTCGTTTCTTCAGGTTTTTCTTGTCGTTCGTTTGCTCACGTCTGTCTCATTACAGCTCAACCCCCCCCCACTCCATTATTGTCTTTGTCCTGCTGATGCGACGCAGCTTCTCCTCAGGACTCATTAAACTTTCATCTCATCTGAGCGAACGCTGCTCATCACATCGAACTCAGCACATATTTGGTTAGTCGGAGGTTTAAACTAATCGCAGACATTTATTTGTCCACAGGGGATTTTCAGAGTCAACATGATTAAAACCTGCGCTCAGTTTCAAACCGTGATACAGTCGTGATACAGTCGTGATTTATTGTCGGATACAAAGATGCTTCTGCGGCTTCACACTGAAAAAACTCTGCTGATTACAATCTGTCAATCAACAAAAACACTGGTGTTCCGTCAGGATGAAACTGCTGACGATCCTCCAACGAATCAGAGCTGCAACAATGAAGATTCCTTATGGTTATTGATCGATTGATTAGCAGAGTGATGGAAAATTAAGCTGCATTCATTCATGGTTTCTTATTGTTTGAGCAGAAATAGAAAAGATTGGATGGAATTTTCTTGGTCTTACATCAAAGAAAATGAAATATTTGACGACAAAACAAACGAAGAAGAAATCGTGAACCAAATCAGCAGATGAGTGTAAGAACGTGACAGATTGACAGGTCGAGGCGTGGCGTATAAGAGGGTCACCTTTATTGTCACAAAAACACAACAGGAACGTACAAAAGCAGCAACCTTTAGTTTCGGTTGATTTTTCTCACACGAAGCAGCAACTTTTACGTCCATACACAAAGTTGCGTTGTGTTTTGCACTGTTTAGTTGGTCTTTAGTTATACTGACTCTGTAGTAGATGATCATTCTTCTTCACGATTCACAAACAACACTTACCCCACACGGCAGGCATCACTCTCAGACTGAGGGACGGGATTCAGCTCATGGACAACATCGCTCAAATAGCCTCCTCAATACTTAGAATAATGTGTTTTTTTCTTCTTGGTTCTCACAGTAAACGGGGCTTCCATCGACCCATTTTCAACATAATACAAAAATCTAGGTTACTGTACAGATTTTGTCGACTCTATCATACACTCACGAGTATACACAGAATTATTGACAAGAAATGAGACCTCTGTTGACCCAGCGTGCAGATTTCAGGAATGTTTACAGTATGCATGCCATTTTGGAATATTCTTCTTTTTTTTTTTTTCGCCGTCTAAAAAAGTTTCCACATAAAATCAATTCTGTAATATATTATTTGGGTTTATATACATTGCTGAACATCCACAAATGGTTCGAACAATCACACATTCATCAACAAACCATCGATAGAGTTTAAACTGGAGTCGGAGTCGTGAACGTACACTGTTGGTTATAATAGAGGAAAACGGCTACAAAATGGGGCGTCCTATCGGCGAGGCCAGCGTCTCACAGGAAGGAAGGATTATGTGCTTTTCATAAACGTGGTGGCTCTTTGACACTGATCAGTCCGTCACAACCTCCCGCTGCTCACCGGGCTCCGACGACAACGTGTGGTCATGGTCGTGTTTCATGGTTAGCAGAAAAAAATAAGAGAATCTTTAACACAGAAAAATAATAATTTACAGAATCGATGTGTCACATGCTTATGAATCCTCTTCTTCAAGTATAAAAATACAAAAAAAGCTTGATTATATAAAACATAGATGATACTTTTCTTTTTTACATGTTAATAAAGCGATTTCTTCCAAACAAAAACTACATGGTCATTTAATATACATACAATATATCTGTGGAGTGATTCAGGTTATACTGGAGCTGCTTGTCTATTTTCGTGCTAGCTCTTAATGCTATTTCACTACTAATACATTCCATAAATGTATTAACTATATACTGAAACATCCGTTTGTAATCTAATTTCTGCCAGTGGTAAAAATACACACTCGCAGTATGACAGTAATATTTCCCTCCGGCGAGATGTCAAACAGCACGGCGTCTGCGTGCAGGATTATTGAACTCGTCGTTTCAGACGTGTTTCACATCTCGGTTTAATATTTCACCCTAAAACCTTTCATCTCGACTCCTCACACTTCTGTGCTTTAAACCTTCCAACCGTGTTACATCCAGCCTTTGATTTAACGTCCGAGGAATCTGACAAAACAGACATGTTGCAGAAGAACTGAGATACTGGAGGCGTCCCGGTTTCAAACTTCACACTAATTGTAAACGTTATTTTCTAATTGTGACGATCAGCTGATCCATGTCAGTCAAACTGAGGCAGGTCGAACAGGAGACGTCTCTCCAACATCTGAGACTTGGTTTAAAAACAAATTCAGACATGGAGTCGTCCAGAGAGGAAGTTGAACCTTGTCACAACACAAAGAAACGTCATCTGACGACACACAGCATCGGCCAATCAGATTCAAGCAGCAGCAGATTCCTGGTGGATTCGTTCAAAACATCAGCGTCTTTCTGCTGTTAAACTCGTGAAGGTAAAACTAACAAAGTACAGCTTTTATAAAAGGCCTATGTTTGTGCTGATGCTTATATTTTCTGTGTGGCCGTGTTTTTTTGTGTCATGCACTGCTCATGACAAACCATGTGACCTGTCCTGTTATCAGCTCTGTGTCAGTGTAAATGTACATGATGGAGATGAATATTCATCTAGTTTCATTCTCCATTTCAGAGCTTTGGAACCTGACTAAAATTAGTGTGTAGTTTGAAACCGGGACACAGAGGTTGTGCTGGATTGTTAGATATGGTGGATGATGGGTTTGCGACACAGATGTTAGAGGTGAAATCCTCACACTGCTTCACACCGCAGGTCCAGGTGAGGTCTAAACTGTGTGTGTGTCATGTGACAGTGGACTTCAGCTGAGTCCAGGGTTCCTGTGTTCACGTCCTATTTGGCTCTGATAATTTGGTGACCTCTAGCTGATTGTCACACAAGTTGCACAAATGACAAAATCTCACGCCTTCGAGGTCTGAACTAGGATCGAGTCCAAAACCAGAACGATCCGAGTACTCGCTCCTCACGCATTTAGTCCAGCTGAGACCTGAGAAGCAGACAGAGGATGAAGAAGGCAAAGCGAGAGAGGGAGAGAGAGAGAGGGAGAGGAGGGAGAGAGAGACCGGCTCACAGACTGAAATGATGTGAGGAGAAGCAGTGGAGGGAAACATGGGCGAGACTGATGGGGATTGGCCAGAAGGATGAGCAGCGATTCTGCCGAAGCACGAGAAGCAGCAGTCGGTGACAAAACCTCAGCACTGCCCCAAAAAAAAGCAAGCAGAGAGGGAAGATTTCAGAGCCGAAACAAGCAGCGGTGAGAGGGAGGGGAAAGGAAAAAAGACAAAAATCAAAATTTACCAACAGACAAAAAATGTACTTCAAGTTAAATCTTACATCTGTGTGTCTGCCAGCTTTTCTGTTTGAGTCACTGAAGCCGAACCCCCCCGCCACTACTCTGCCTTTCCCTTCTCCTGATTGGCCACCGGGGACGTCAGGGTTTGGTGCATTGTCCTCGTGCTTGTGGGGAGACGAGAGAGGAGAAGAAGAAGAAGAAGCATGTGGCTGTCGCCGAGCTGCAAACAGGCGGGAATGATGCTGTGATCACTGTTCGCTGCTCTGCTGTCAGAAAAATCTGCCCTGATTCTGCTTCTTCTTCTTCTTCTGCTGCTGCTGCTCCTTGTGACGCAGAGAGGAGGAAATGGACGGAGGGAGGGAAAGGAGGGATAGGATATATCTGACAGGAGAGGAGGGATCATGTCATGCACCGGAGGAGACAGCAGAGTGAGGAGAGGAAACAAGACAAGGATACGAGGAAAGAGGGAAAAAGAAGGGAGGTGGGAGAGTCGACAGAGGGGGAGTTGAGGATAGGAAAGGAAACAAGGAGAGAAGCAAGGAGCAGAAAGAGGAAGAAAGGAGAGATAAGGAGGAAACAAGATGAGAGGAGCAAAGGAGATCAGACAAGAGGGGAAGAAAGAAAAAAGATGAATGGAGGAAGAAAACAGATGAGAAAAGGAAAGGTGAGCAGAGGAAATGAGATGAGGAAAGGAAACAAAGAGGTGGAGGAGAGGAGACAGGAGAAGGAGGACAGGAGATGAGAGGTAAGGAAACGAGGAAAGGAGACACGAAAGGCTAAAGAGACAGGGGAAGGAGAGATGAGAGGGATAGCAAGGTGGGAGGAAGCAAGGACAGGAGATAAGGAAAGGAGAGAAAAGCAAAGGTTGATGAGAGGAAACCAGGAGAGGAGGCAAGGAGAGTGGACAAGGAAAGGAGGAGAGGAGAGAAAACAAGGAGAGATGAGGAGAAGAGAGAGGAGATAAGGATAGAAGGGAGAAGGAAAGACGAGATGAACAAAACAAGGAAACAAGGAGACAAAATGAGAGGAGATGAGGAGAGGACAGGAGAGAAGACGAGGAGAGGAAACAAGGAGAGGAGCTGGAGGAGGCGAGGAGGACAGAGAGTGTTTCTCTGTGTTAGTTGAGGCTCTTGGTTGTTGAAAACATTTCCCTCGATCGGTGCTGATCTTTCCTTAAACGCCGCAGCAGCAGCCGGAGTCTCTGAGGCTCCTTTATGTCCCGAATAAATAAACCAAGTGGAAAAACAAACCGAAACCTGGCGTCCCTCGACCCCCGTCCGCCGCCGGCGCTAATGAACGGCTCCGCACATTACCGTCCCTCTACGGGCCACACGCGGCCGGCGACGGTCTGTCCATCCAAATGCTCAGCGAGGTGAAAGAGCTGCGAGGACAAACACGCTGGGCTGAGGAAGATTAACGAGCGAGACGGTTTACTGCGCCGGGCGTGTCGAGCAGCGGCTGCCACGGAGGGGATGTACGGCTGAAGACGGCCAAGTACATCTGCTGGTGATGGATGGACCTTCAGTCTGTCCTCCAGAGGTAAACACAGAGAGACAGGACGACACCAGGAGCTGGAGGAGTCTTTCATCTCTCAGTGAGAACAACCAGGCAGGTTAAGGTTAAACCAGGAAGTCGCTCAGGAACTGATGAGCTCATGATTAAATTGGGCTAATTGGCAGTTTTGTTTCCAACCTGTCCGACTGTTCCTCGACCCATCTGACTTCTCAATAACTCATTTAGTTGATTGAAGTGAACCAGCCGACGAGCTCAACAACAGAAAGGAGACCTACGTTGTCCTGAACTTAAACTGGACAGGACGGTTAATGAGCGAGCGTAAAGAACGAGATCAAAGACACGTCCCGGTTTGGGCGAACAGTGCTCGGATGCAGATGGATCTTTTGCAGACTGCTGAGGATTAGCGGCCGACTGCGATGCCTGAAGAAAAAGAGCGTCTGAATGAACAGTCAAAAAGCCTTTCACGTCTGCTGAATGCTCACATTGTCTGTGTCTGTGTTGAAGAGGGTGTACGAGGAGGAAGAATCCCAGTCTGACAACAGCTTAAGTTCAACAATAAAAGAAAGCAGTGTGTGGTGACAAGGTGCTGCCTGGAGCCTCGGGGGGACGCGGCGACATCTGGGGCTCTCTCGCCGCGCCCAGGAACAAAGGGACGAGCAGACAGGTGCACCACCCAGGCTCCAGCAGGGATTAGACGGCGCTCCGCCTCTCGCTACGCAGCAACTTCCCATCAAACGCAAAAAAATAAACAGTGGGCGTGTGCAACTGTGACAAAAACTAATTCCTGCTCGGCTCAACGAAGGTGGAAACTCTCAGATTAAATATGAGATACTTGGTCCGATTGTTTTGGCCTCCGGTTAACAAACACAAACACAATCCAGATTCATCGGTCTGCCCGAGGCCAAACACGTGACGCAACTGACACAGGCACCAGGTCGATTTACTGCCCCCTCCACAGAACAGAGCTGGAAAAATAAATCAGTCAAAAAATAAAGAGAGTAAGGTGACTGAGGTGGCAGCGACCTTTCTCTCTGCAGGAGTTCCACTGTGTCCTGATTCTTTACATTAACTATCCATCTTCATCTACTGAGACCATAGACTGTATAAAATAAGGTCGTAGTGTCCGTGACGTCACCCATAGGTTTCTGAAGAGCAAAAATGAAGCAAATCGTAGTGCGTAGCCATCTTGGTAGCCTACCTCCGGTTACTCCAAATATGGACAAAGAGGTGGAGCGAGGGCGGAGCTGAGGCGGGTCGAATGAACGCTATTGGCTGAAAAAAGCCGCTTTATTCGAAATAATCAAACTAGCTACGGCTAACCAGCTAGGTTAAATGCTAAATATCGTTGCTAGCCGGCTAACCCCACGACGATCTCTTT
>JBBMOC010000120.1:231182-305851 GCA_037975185.1 Centropyge bicolor
TCAAATGTAATTGATTCCCTTCTGCAGCCTGCTCTAGTGGTTATTCGAGGAACTGCAGCTTTTTTGCACTTCCGCATTGGCTTCATTTTTCAGCGCCGGAGGTTGCCGCTTGACTGAGACAAACAATGAGTCACATGATGCGCTGAACGACAGCAGACCTCTGACTGTGTGCTTCAGTGTCTCAGGCCATGAGCTCACTGCTGATGTGAAGGAAAACTTCTCAGATTTGACCGTTAGCTTTCAGGCTCTTCAGGTGATGAATCTTTAAAGAGCAATAAGGAGAATGAGTTGATATTCAGAGCAGCAGGAGACGACCGGCCCTGAATACTGATCCTGGAGGCGTCTCTGTGGAGGGGGGGCGCCGCGCGGGCCCAGATGGCATCGCCGTGTCAGGGGGAGGTCAGCCATGTTAACCATGTGCTAACTGCTGTTACGGCTAATAGAAGCTACTGTCACAGACAGTGGGAAGTCACAACCTGATACATGAAAGTTAGGTCTAAATGTGTGTGTGCTGCTGCCGACGAGCTGCTGTATAAACCCTGAATAAAGCGGTTCAGCTGATGAGGGGCTGGGAGCAGACTCCTGCAGGAACACTGGCTCTGGGGCAGCTGTGGATTTCAGCGGGTGAAGCTGCTCCCTGCCTGCAGGAGTGAGTGTTTGGTGAAAGAGGAGCGTGGCACAGGATGGGTCAGGGCTGCTCCACTCAGCAGGTCGGGGGCAGCTCCGAGCGTCTGCAGGAGCAGATAAGACGAGCGGAGCTTCACATCTTAGAGGCTTCGGAGTTCAGCGGCCAAGTGCTTTAACCTCCCGTTCACACACACAGACTGAGCCGCGTCTCCGGCCTCTCAGGAGCCCGGAGCTTCCTTCATTTACATCCTCGCCTCCTCTGATTGAACAGTTTACTTCCCTTGTTTCCACAACACTGAACAAAGTAGTTCTTTTCCTGAGTGATGTGTTTTCATGCAACAGTTTCGTATTTATTCTCCCAGCAGCTCGTTGAAAGTTGTATTTAATGAAGGAGCTGTTGACAGTTTTTCATTTAGTTTGAAGAATTTGAACATATTTAAAGGAGGAAGCAGCTCCACAGGGAAGAATGAGAGCGCCTGGTCGTCTCAGAGAGGACGTCTGATACAGGTGAAACACTGTTAACTTCCACATGTGGCTGCTGGCTGACGTCACAGTGTCGAGGCGGTCAGGATGTTAATACAACTTCCTGTCCAGTGTTTGAGTCTGTATGTGTGGACGACGGGTTGGAAGCAAGGAAATGCCACAATTTAAATTTATAGGAAACTAATTGTGAAATTTCACAACTGAAAACTTCACCTTGGCATTCATGTACAACTAAATCTAAAGTTCTGACAGATTTTACTTTTACGACCATCTGAATTCATGTTGTCTGACTTTCACTCTCTCTGATTCCCAGAAGGTCACTTAAAGTTTTGTAATTTCAAAAACCTGCCGCAGCCGTGGTTCAAGTTTGAATTTTTCATTTTATTGTGTCTGAATTTCATCAATACAATCTGTCTTTTGTTTTTACCTTGACTTTAATTTTCAGATCTATAAATCAAATATGTTTTTTATTAAATATTGAACGTTTAAAATTAAGTTTTTGAAATTGCACAACTTGAAAGGACTTCAAAGATGAGAATGTTATCATTTTCATTTCTGGGAACACACAGTCAGTGTTTCCTCTGCTGCCTCAGTCACTCTTCCTTTACAAAGCTCCTCTCCTTCGCTGTCTCTTTCACTTTTACAAATATATTTATTGCACACGTTAAACGGAAAAGCTCGTCTACAAAAACAGCTTTTTCTGGCAACCTTGCACTTTGTGCTTCGCTCTTGTCGTCTTGCATAATAAGTCGTAGCATTAGAGCTGTTAAAAGGCAATTTTGAGTAAGCTAGCTTAATGGATTGACCTTTTGGCTGGAATGTGGACAATTCAGGCTGTTCATTAGCAGCCGCGGCGACGCACTCACACACTGTGCGACTGCAACGGCGCTACCTTGAGATTTAAAGGACGGGTGATAGAGAGAGAGCAGCATGTGGTAATTACTGGATGAACAGAGAGAGATGAGGATACGGTGAGAGAACACATGGCTGGATCCTGGTGAAGTATCATCACTGTGAGATATGAAATCGTTCCGTGGCGTCACTGAAGATTCTGTCGCACAGCGGAGGAGGAGATCTATCATCGTAAAGCTAGTTTAGTGAGTCACAAGCACCACCAAGACCTTCCTCAGGAAATCAAAACATCAACATACTCGTACGACAAAAACTTGATCTCTAAGCAAGCTAGGTTAGATCCAGTAACTCAAAACACACATCAAGAAGTGGTAAAAATCAAGGTTTCTGTAGATAGTTCCCCCTCTGGTGTTTGTGTGATCTCTGTCTGCTGGTCGGGCCTATACAGTTTTTGTCATCTCGCAGGAGTCGCAGGGGGAAACTTCCTTTGAAGTGACAGCAGAGAGGAGAGGCAGAGGCAGACGAAGCATCAGAGGTGGAGGTTTTAGAAGTGGAATACCTGCTGCTGGCCCTGGACTTTGGGGAAATCCTCTTTCTGCTTGCGGGTTTTTGGCCTCTCCAGGCTGCCCTGTTGGAGGTGTTTGAGCCTGGCTGCCACCGTGGGGCCCTTCATCGGCCCCGGAGAGTTGCTGCTGTTCTGCGGGAGACCAGAGAAAACAGAGGTTTGACTTGGGTTGTTCTACAGCGACAGACGCACAAAACAAACCACTGTTCTCACATTAACACACAAACCATAAAAATCACAGTTCATGGCCAAAAGTATGTGGACAGCAACACCTCATTCCAAAACCTTTGAAGCTCACTGATGCTAGAACAAGGGTGTCCGCATACTTTTGACCACATGTGTATGATCTTTCTGAACAAACAGTTCACCTGCTGCTGGCTCAGATACACAAAAAGTCATTTCACATAAGTGGAACATTTTCACTTCAATGTGCACATTCAGCTGCAGAATCTGTCCCCGACACGATGTCACGTCTCCAGCTTCCAGCTGTACATTCAGAGACCTGCTGGATGTATGTGTATCTGTTTTAAGATGTGCTGGAGAAGGCATCTCAAACACTCTTCGCCTTCAGGCTTCTCTGATTATTTCAGCATATCGAGCTCTGTATTACTTCACTGTTTGTACACAGGTAAGAAGTTGCTGATGTAAAGGGAATGTTTCCCAGAAAGTGGGAGACTCCTCACCCTGCCTGTAAACAATCGCATATGTGGATAAATGAAAGGACAATATGGACACAAAGAGACGAGAAATGTAAACAACATTTGGTGGCTTTGTTGTTGTTTTGCTTTGTTCTCTGTTTTCTTCTTTTCTTAAATATATTTATTCACATAGTCGACAGACTATTATCTGCAGCTACTTTGCTCCTGAAACGTGATGTTGCTCCTCAAAGGGAGACACATGCTAAACCTCTCTGGATCTGTTGTTACTGTGTTATTTTTCTGTGTGTTTTGACCTGTTAGAAGTTTGTTTTCACTGTTTACATTTTTATCTTTTATTCTATTGTGCAGATAAACAAATAATGTTGGGGTCCCAGAAGGGTCCAGCTTTGCTTCCTAACCTTTCATGAATTCGTAAACAGCCTGCTCAGTGAAAATGAAAATGTTCTACCACGGGAAATATTGTTTTAATGACCAATATTACACAGAGACTTTTATTCCGCTGACATTAATCGCTGTTGGCAGGAACTTTAAACATAGCACGGTGCCCCTAATGCCTCCAGTGAATAAAAACAGGATCTGAATTTCAAACACCTGCATGTGAGAAAATAGATTCTTCCAGAGAAACATTTCTGTCTGCAGCTCTGAACCTGAAGCCCCCTCCCTCCCCCTCCCTCACCTTCCCTCCCCCTCGCTGTCCTTTATTTTGACAGCGTCGCTGTGCGATAATTCCTACAAAAACAAGACCTCTTTACTTTGCTAAATATGTCAGCGGAGCTGTCAAGAAGTGCACTCGCTGCTCACAGGCTGCAAGGAGCAAACTAAACACATCATCTGCTTCAATCAATGACTCTGCACATCACACCAGCCATTACAAGGCCGCATGTTTACACTGATAAAGCACGAGTTAACTGAGAGGATGAAACAAAGCTTCACAAACAGAGATCATATTTATGTTGTCACAGGAAGCAGAGAGTCAGCGGAGGAACTGTTAACAAGGTTAGAGAGAGAAGCTCAGCCACACTGGAAACCAGAAGAGATAATACAGAGAGACATGTCGTTCTTCACTTCCTCCTGCTGTTCTTCAACACTTGAGATGTGAGAGTATATAAAACCCACATATCTGCCTGCATCTAAAAGCTAATATCAGCTGATTCTACAGATCCATTTGTTGTATTTGGCCATTTTCATTCTTTGCTCAAACTTGTAGCTGAACACATGTCAGAATCCGATTTGCTTCTTGTGCTTCTCAGTTTGACAAACTGATTTTGAAGTTTGCTTTTCTCACAGATGAATGTGTAAATCCATCTGTGCTGTCTGTGATTAAAGCAGCTCATTTTTACAAACATAAAAGCACTTTGTACGGAGTGTTTCCTTTTCTCTTGGACTCCTGCTCTGACTGGAGGAGTCGACACTTTGAGTATTAGTGGTTAGGAAGTGAAGCAGAGACTGAAGGACAGTGAGTAGAGGTGGAGGCACAGTCCACAGGTGTGGCAGACTGAGAGCGCTGTTGGAGCTTTACCTTTCTGCTCAGGGACCCACAGGTGCAGGGAGGGGTGGGGGTGCTGCTGCACTGCTTATTACAATGGTTTACAGGCGTTCTCTGAAATATCTTTGATCCCCGGTTGTTGTGTGAGAGAGCGTGGCAGAGACATGTTATCACACTGATACGGGCAACACAGATCAACAAAATGAAAATAAAACCTGTGAGTGACTGAAGCAGCGATGATGTCATACCTCCAGCTCAGCGATGATCTTCTCTTCGTCGTCCTCGTCCTGGACGGCCGACGCTGCGATCACAGGCGGGGTGGAGGCGGGCCGAGGGGTGTCAGAGGGGGTCCGCCTCAGCTTCACCAGAGTTTTCGGCATCTCACCATCTTCCTCCATCTTGAAGGAAAAATAAAGATGTCAAAAAGCCTTTATAACCTGGAGCAGCCCGTCAGCTGAAGCACAGTTCACAGGATCATGTTGAAGTATCACAGACAGTCACAGTGATGATTCTTTAAACCTGGGAATAATCAGAAACATGTGACGACTGAAGGCTTGAATAAGTTGCAAAATGTAAATTAAAGAAATATTGAAGATTTTGCATTATTTCTAGGTCAGATTTCCTCTCCTCCTTCCTTCCTGAACTTTTGTGTGTGTGTTCATTCAGAACGGGCGAAGAACCCGGAGGAAGGTTTTCGGCATCTTGTTGAATCACTGCCTTCATGAATTCGGTGCATCCTGGAGACAAAAGTGAATTCTACTGAGCAGGTTTCTCCTCAGAGAGATCAGGGAGGCTTCAGAGCAGCAGCAGCTTGTTGGAGCCTAAGAACCAAACCTGAAACAGCCGCCAGCCAACAGGAATCTCACTCTGTTGAACATGTGAGAGACGCTTTCTTAATATGTGGAGCAGAATCCAACAGTCTCACAGAATCCCCACATACAAAACCACTGAGACTTCAAGGTGAAGCTGCATATCTCAGACAACCAGGAAGCATCCAGGGCTTAAAAAGGCTTCTATGAAATTTAGGATCAGCTGTCGCAGGACGGTCTGCATGAGATTTAGACAGATTATCTACAAACTTCAGCATTAACTAAACAGCGAGGCTTTCAACCCACGGCAGAGCTACAGACATGTGGCTCACATGAAAAATGCCACTGATTAGATGCAAAACAGCTGTTGTTAAAACTTAGAGCAGCTACGCGTGAATTACTCAGTGACACTCGCCGTCATATTAATTAAACTGCTGTCTGTTTATTTAGTGGGTCTGTGGTTCAGTTGTTCACAAGGTACAAACCTGCTCAGTGTTTCACAGACACACGGGCTGCATTAATAAAGGCCTGGACTGGAGCTGAACTTTAATTTCAGGGTGAAGATTTATTATTACATCTTTTGTTTAACTAATCAGCTGCTACATGAATCGCGTTGAGGCCGTTCATAAGTCTTATCCCAGTTCTGATTATATTCAGTCAGGATATAAAGTTTACATTGAAATAAGACACCACATGAAACAGACATGAGTGTGAGCCCACCCCCCCCCCCGACAGCCTCTCACCTTCAGGTTCTTGGTGGTGACGATGACCTCTCCGGTGCGGTTGGTGGTGAGGCCGTGTGCTGACGGGAAGCTTCGGCGAGGAGGAGGTGGAGGCGGAGACTTGGAGGGTTTCTCTGTACGATACCTGGCCACATTAAGGTCCACTGTAATCAGAGGAAAACACTTGAGAAACCACAACATCAATCAGCTTTAAAAGTTTAAATCAGCTTTGTAACAAGGTGAAAAAACACGACACAGATGGTGGTAAAGATAGAGGCGACTCACCCGACCCCCGATGTGACCCGACCCCCTCCATGCTGTTCAGCTTCTGGGCAGCCAGCTGCACTTTGCCCGGCTGCTGGTCCCCGCTGGGTGTGGTGGTGGAGGTGGTGGTGGCTGTGGTCCCAGTGGTCCCGGCTGCCGGAGAAGTGACTGTGGTGGAGGTTATTGGGATGGTGATCTGGGGCTTGGGGGGCACCGCCGGCTTGTTGATGTGTCTGGCAGCGAAGTCCAGGTCCGGGATGGCCTTCATCAGCTCGGCCTGGGTCTCTTCCAGCAGGCGATTGATGTCCTGGGCGCTGAACTGGGTCAAGCTGGCACGTTTCTCCTCCCAGTCCCGCTCTGCCGCCTGACATATATACAGATATAGACAAATGATCAGCAGCAGCATGCGGACTAACAACAGGCCGAGCTGGAGAAACATAATTAAGACACATCATGGGCTGTGTTTTCTAATGTTACACAGATAAATGGAATTATAAACCAACTGCTGCTGCTGCTGTGTGCACAGCGTCGCAATAAGGAATTTAAATACCTTTAGAGGCAATTTCAAATGTAAATGGACATTTGCCATCTGGCTAATTCAGACATAATAATTAGACGGATGTGCATTCACTGTTTTCAGATTGTGCACAGCTGTATGATCCAAACATGAAGAAAAATGAGCACCAGTCTGACTTCGGCCGACACGGACTTATCGGCCGGACGCCGACTTGGCAGCTCGTCGAGAGCCCGGTTTCTGAAGGTCATAGAGGGCTGGATGTCCTGCTCGGGGCCCGAGGTGTCCGAGTCGCCGGCGGACACGGGCATCCAGTTGGCCAGGCCGGCGCTGGTGCTCAGGTCGGTGAGGCTGAGGGGAGGACTGTTCAGGATGTCCAGGTCAGAGGTGCGACTCATGTCCTCTGCTCTCTTCTGTGATTGGCTGGACAGGTCTTCAGGGCTCTTCCACACACCCTCTGTGACTTGTCTGTACATATAGGAGGGATACAAGAGACTACAGTACACACAGGACACCATGAAGGTCCTAGACAGTGTTAGAGGAGCAATCTAGAAACTACAAGAAACAGAAGATGAAATACACAAAAACGATGCTCTGTTAAATTAACTGGAACATTTTTATACATCGCTCAACCCTTAAAAACATCTATGACTTCAACATGACTAAGAAACAGTTTCCAGATCTTTGTTTTAGCTGAGAGACTAAATTATATAATAATAAATAAAACAAACAGTGTTTAAGATACAAACAGTCTCAAATGTAACAACAGTCTGACAGAAAACCACAATAAAAACTTGTGAAAGAGGAGAAAATGTGAGCTGACCTGGTTTAATATGAAATGTGGTATTATGTGAGGAGCGTTTGATATGTCTACCTGCGGAGCGTGCTGAGCGCATCAGTCATGGTGTTGCAGCGCTTCAGCAGGGCGTCCAGGCGGTGAGGCTCCTCTTTCAGGAACTTAACAGCCTCCACCTCCACCCTCAGCACCACTCGCATCTTGCTCTGCAGGCTGGGGAACTGGTCTGCACGGGAGGGAGGGAGAGAGAGGGAAGGGATGAGGAGGAGGAGGATGACAGGCGGGGAAAGACAGATGGAAGACGAGAGAAAGTGGCACGTCAGAGAGATAATGATGTGTGGAAGAATGGAGGTGGAGAGTGAGGGAGGTAGAGAGGGAGGGAGGGGGGATTACAGGAAGAGAAGACAGGATGCTGTTTCCGTCGCAGCTGTTTGAAGCCGCTGGATTTTCCCATCATATCCAGAAGGAGGATTTGGTGGAGGTCGGCCAAATGAGAGGGAAGGGCATGCTGGATGCGCAGTAACAAAAACCAAGCTCATCTGTGGGCGGATGTGAGGACGACTCACCGGCAGTATCTGAAACGTTGGACACTCAGCTGTCCTGAAAACTGTCCGGCTGCCACTCAAACACTGAATCAAAGCACAGGGATGCATCCGCAGGCACAAGGTGGGCATGCTAACGAGCAGTGGTCAGTCTGCACATGGCTATAATGAGGCAGGAGCTTTGGAATCACTCATTAATATTCAGGATGGAGCGAGGAAGGACAAGAGGCCAAACCTGAAACTTCATGAATATCAATTAAAAATCTGGGAAGATTCATAAATATTCATGTGTGATTTTGTGTAACATCAACGTGACATGCACGTAGTATTTTAGCAACACAGTACTTGAACTATGACCCAAAAACTACGATACTGAGTTCTGAGTAGAAATGTGAATAAAATGAGCAGTTTGAGTAAAAGCACTGAGACAGACAGTGAAAGCCTCTAAGTGGCTGCAGTTAAGAGGGAAGCGCGTTGACTGGTGAACAACTTTCAAAATGACTAAAGGAAACAGCAGAAAAAGCCACAGTAATCACAGTAATCTCCAAACAGGAACAGGAGGTCGGAACAACACTCACTCTTGAGCTCAGTGAGCGTCTCTCCCAGCATCCTCAGCTCTTTGCTCTTCTGCTCCACATCCTGCTCGGTCACCAGGCCGTGGTTGACTGAGGAGTTCCTCTGCAGCTCCTCCACTGACTTCTCCAGGTCACTGTGGGCGACAGCGTTTTCTCAATATCTGACTCTGACAAACACAAATGTTCGTTCCACAAAATCTTTTATCTAAAAAGGAGCCAAAACTCTCAAATGCTGAACGTTGTCTAAAAACAAGCAACCGAACTTTGCCGAAATTAAAGACGCAAAAACTGGCAAAATTTGATTTAATTCCTGAACTAACTGTCCAGAAAATAAGTGAAGAGACTTTCACTGCCAGTTTTCGATATTCGATGCCTCAGACACATTGGGGTGGATGCTCAGCCTCCGCCTGTGTGGGGTCCTACTGTCGCTGTGTCTTCCTCTGCACCACAGCGACCAAGACAAATGGCCCTTTCTTTATTGTGCTTGTTGCATAAATCAATGGTGCTCTGGACTCACTGCAGCTGCTGGATGAGCAGCTCCTCCTGGTTGAGGTACTTGAGTCTCTCCTCCTCCACCAGGAGACGCTGTCTCTGGAGCGGGTCCTCCTGCGTCCGCATGGCGTCCAGCATCATGAGGCTCAGCTCCGACTCCGTCTGCCTCAGCAGGGACAGGACGGAGTCCTGGTTCTCCAGCTGGGACACAGAGTCACAGGGTTCATTAGAGTCCTGCATTTTACACAGATACACAAGTACATACAGCAGTAATATTACTGCTTTATGAGGTAGACCTTAGTTTCTACTTTCATGGTTATTATGTTCAGTTTTTAGATCCATGCTTAACAGATTAAAAACAAACAACAGATTAAGGTCACAAGCAAACAATTTAAAACGTAATAAAACAGAGTGGAAAATAAAATATTTCATTTAAATAAGTGAGGCGACAAGAAACTACATTTTAAAACAAGATTCCAAAGAAAAATCTTAAGATGTTTCTTGAAGGAATTTAAAGAATGTCAAATATTTATGGGCCAGCTGTTCCACAGTTTTGGCCCATAATAAGAAAATGCTGAACTTCTTTGTCTAAACTGTTGGTACATTTACTGCTGTAGTGGCCACAGGCAGCAGCAGAGAATCAGCACAGAGGCGTTAAACCTTTCAAACTCTTGTAAACCGCTCATAAAACTTTGTGTAAAGATGCTGGAATGGGTCTCGTGGTGATGTTGGAGGCTGGAAGAGATGTTTGTTTTTCATTGATAAACAGGGTGGACAAAATATTAGAAACTCCCCACAGTATCCTGTGAGTATCTGAAGATATACATCATAAAGGTTTTTATATAAATAAAAAAGATAAATTAGTTTTTATATACTTTTAAGCTGAACTTGCTTAAATACACAACATGAAAAAGCTGTTTTAGATCCTTTTCATTCACGACTCCACACACACACACCTGCATGTTGCGCAGCTGCGACAGCTGCTTGCGCAGTGCGTTGGTGTTCTGCTGCAGGCCTTGTAGGTGGAGCTGCATCTGCAGTCGGGACACTGTCACAGGCTGGTTGGCCCCTGAGGGTGGAGGTGGCATCAGGGCCAACGGAGCGGACGGTGTCAGAGCTGCCCAACGAGAAGCAGGTTTAAACTGAGGAAATGTTCCGTCACAGCTTCGTCCTGGCTTCATTCAGGGCACAGCACAACTGATAGAACTCGTCCCAAAACACTGAGAGCAAATCAGACGTTTTAAGTGAACACTGGAGGGAAAATTTGAACAGTGCACAGAGCGTGAGAGAAACCTTCACTCTCTACAAGCCAAATCCCCAAAGGTTTGACTCTGACCTCAAATGTCCATCCAGCAGAAAAACAATCTGACTGACTGGTCACAGATGATTGGTCGTCCCAGGATTTGGCAGAAGTAATTCAGGACAAGTTCTATCTGTGCTGGAGGTCAAGGGTGGAGATTACAGCCTTACGTAGACTTAACAATGACAGACAGCATGAAAGGGCTTCAGGGATAAACAGGGTGAGCAGTGAAAAACAGCGTTTCCAGTAAATCCAAGTGCTTCTCATCATAGAGTCCTCAGACAGCCAACGTGTGAGAGTGTTTCCAACTCACATCAGCCTTTGACATGACAATGAATGCTCTGACAGGAATCAGGGTGTGGACTCACACGCATCATGCAGAACGAGACAAAAGGAAAATCACAAAAGACAATCAATCGAGAACAGATTGAAGAGTTGCATTTTCAGGCCACTTTCATCAGCTAAACTAAACGAGGAGCTGGACTCCAGCAAAGATCTCAGACACCTCGGTGCCGACTTCCTCCTGCAGCTGCAGTGACTGTCCCAGAAACTCTGACCAGGAGATCTGAGCCACAGTGGAGGTTTGCAGCCATGACTCAAGACAGATTTAGAGAAGCGTCTGTCAGCACAGTCAGCAGCACCTCTGAAACTCGTCACAGTCGTCGGCACCCAAATGACTTTCTGCTGTCTCACCAGTTCAGGTGAAAAACTGTGAGCACAAAGGCAGCGAGATAAGAGTCCATCTGACTACGAGTGAAGGAAAATACACACTTTCATCCTCCTGGGAGACAGATAAGGATCTGATCTGAGCAGGAGAAAGAAATGTAAAGGGCTGAAGTCACAGGGTTTTAAAGTTGAAGAACAATCTGTGAAGCTTTACGGAAATTATAGTGGAAATAAATGTCCAACAACAAAACTACCTCAAAGAAAAGTCCATTTTAAGATCTAACAGATTCCAAATATCCTGGCTTATCTATAATGTGAGATAAGTTCAAATATGTCCAGTGTTAATGCACAGACAGCAGATAACAGGAGGAAACTCATTTAAATCACAACACCTCTTCCTCTGGGATACTTCAGCCGCTCAAACGCTGCACTTCATCAAAAGGAAGCCATTAATTTTACCCTTATTCAGCTTTGAAAAGCTGCAGTTTCATCAGCACTCGTGTGGCTGCAGCAGTTTGATAGTTCATGATTGAGGAGGTGTGAACATAGCAAATGATTTTTTGAACAGATTTTCAAATGCTCACTGGACGTTTCGAACGAGGGAGCTGTCTGGCTACCAAAAATAACTCAGCCAGAACAACAACAGAGGAGGAGAGCCTTGACAAAATGTTTGGTTTCAGTATTAATGCAACTCACATGATTTCTTACTGAAGAAGACAGAAAACAAGTGGAAAGTGAAGGACACCAGCTGAGAGGGAGGTAAGTCCTTCAACAACACACACACACACTTTTTGGAAGCTCATGGGGATCCAAATAAAGAAAACAGAACACGGGGGGGGGGGGGGAACAGGACCAGACACTTCAGGAACAAATAGCTACCTTTCTTTTTTTTAGTTCGTCCAGCTAAAACAAGAAGCATGAGCAGCAGTTACACAGCAGCAAAAGCCGGCACATACAGTATGAACAAGCTCGCAGAGTCAGCCATTACGATCACATATGAGGCACTTTAAGAATTATGCAGAAAAAATGAAATAGCAGCAGCTCTGTGAGAGGAAGAAGAGCCAATTTATGTGGCTATCAAACAGGCAGCAGTGGGGAGCAGTGACAAGCAGTGATAGGAAGTAGTTTGTCTTTTTTTTTTTGGGAGCGAGCACTTACTGTCAGTTCCCGAGCAGTCGCTGGCTGACTCAATCTTCTCCCTGGAAGAGGCAAGTGTTAAAGTACTTACAGCCACAACACACTATCGACTTAGCTACTGAGAAGCTATTGATATACGGTGGAAAACGTGTGGAATATATGTGCTGCTCACAGCTTAATTCAGAATGAACATCCTCAAGGTGTGTGTGTGTGTGTGTGTGTGTGTGTGTGTGTGTGTGTGTGTGTGTGTGTGTGTGTGTAAATGTGGATAAATCTGAAATCACTGGCTCATTAACTCGTTCACTGTTTCCAACATGATCAACGTCACAGATGCTTCGTTGCATCTGTCAGTGATGTGTTTTGTATTTGGCTTTATGTGTTTTTCCACAGTTCATCCATGTTTTTAATAAACTGGATGCGTCGGTGCAGTTTCTGTTATGTTTTTCTGAGACTGGCCCAGCGACAATAAATGTTTGTCTCTGGATGTGTTGTCTCCAGCATGTTAATGGCTCTGTGTGGCGTCCTGGGCAGGAATATAAACACCGTGATGAACGCAGAAACCCGGGGACTTGGCGCCGCGGTCTGATACCTCAGCTGTCCGGCTGTTGTTGCCGTCGTCCATTGCTGCTTGTTGAACTGAGATCCTGTACTATACACAAATTAAGCACTAAATAATCTAAAGTTAAGTAGAAACACTGAAAGAAATCCTAAAGTATTTCAACTAGTGTGCAGCAGTTGGCATGTTGCCCTCCTCTACTCCGCCATCTTACATCTCCGTGGACAGAGCATGTCTGCACATGGACTGTTTTCACATACAGTATTTATGTGCGTGTGTGTGTGAGTGACATGTATTACTTATGTTGTGGGGACTTAAATCTGTTTACACAGACACATTGTGTTGTCTTCATTATAAGAGGGACAAGTGCTTATAACACGAATCATTCCATTTTAGGGGGAGACTTCAGTTTAAGGTAAGTCTGCATGAGATGAATGTAATGTTCTGTGAAGTGATGGAAACATGACGAGCGTGTGTGTGTGTGTGTGTGTGTGTGTCTTACGGGCTCTCCGCCTCAGGCGCTCTGCTCAGAACTCTCTGCAGCAGCCCGGTCAGACTCGCTATCTGCTTCTCCATGGCCTCCATACGTTCCCTGGATCCACAGAGCAAAGACACACACAGAATACTGTAACAGGTGTCTTACATATGTTTTACATAATGTGTACTGAATGCTACAAAACTCTCCCTGTGGGCCCTCTGTTCTCCTTTTAAGTCCCACTTGTAGGTGGAGGTAAGTGTGCTACTGGTATAATTCTCATCCCCACTTCAAGACTAATGGTTGTGTTGACTGAATCAGTGACAGTTTTTCACACTGAGCAGTACTGAAGAGAAAATCATAGATTTACTCTCAGTTCTGCTTTGCTTTTTGTGGCGCTTCAGCTCGGTAACATCAAGACATCAGCTCATTTTACTGGAGTTGCCACGATGACTGGATTCCCTCACAGAGGCGAGAGCTTCCCCGGAGCTTTCGTATTGATTTGTCCCTTTAACCCTGGAGTTTGTACCTCTGACCTGCAGCAGACTGCGCTGACAGCAGTGACCTTTGAGAGAACTGAGAGCTGAAGAGTCCAGTACTGAGGAAGCTCTCATATCAACTCTGTTACAACACTCAATTTTATATCAGCTGCTCTACAAGAAGATGCTGTCAGCTGTGAGGCCGGAGTCAATTGCACTAACTAATTAACTGTGTGGACTCATTGTCAAGTAAATTATTGAGCTATGTAGTTTGCTGACTGGCATTTAGCTCAGTGCTATCATGTCAGCTAGCTGAGCAGTTTTGGCTTGATACCACAGGCATGTTTACAGCTGCAGTGGCTAATACGTCACTGTTAACTGGCCGGACACAGGACTAGAAGCAACAATAGGTCGCAACTACGTCACCAAGCGTCCAGCTCCAACTATTTGACAAGGACACGGTCGACGAACTTACTGATGTTGATGCTAAATAAACATACAGTAAGAGTAACTATGGTACATATGATTAAAATGAGCGAATCACAGTCAAACTCATGTGAACAACAGCCTGGATGTTGTTGATCCTGTATGTGTCGGGGCCGTCCTACCTGGTCTCTGTTTCATTTCCCAGCAGAGGTGACCCGAAGCCTCCGGCGCTCCCTCCCTCCCCTCCAGGACCGGCCATCAAGCAGAGCTGCTCCGAGGTGAGCCCCAGCCCCGAGCCCTGGCCTCGAGCTTTGGGACTGTCCCCGAACACAGAGGAGGTCACAGAGTCCCTCCTCAGACTCTGCCTCCCAGGGGAGCCTCGCCCGGGCATGGTGCCAGCGTAGGACTCCCTCATGTCGGGTATCTTCTGTGGGGAGGACGGAGGTGGCACCCGCAGCCCCATGGCCAGCATCGACGCGGCGTAGGCGTCGTTATAAAGCGGCCCTCCTGGTCTGTACAGAGCACCGCTCTCCATCAGCTCTCCCTGCAAAGCGGCTGCTGAATAGGAGGTGAGTGAACGCATCGCTGCAGCACCTCCTCCTCCCCCTCCGCCCCCTCCTCCTCCACGGCGGTACAAGGAGCCATAGGGGTCGGCCCTGGCTGGCAGAGGGGAGTGAGGCCCCCCTGCGAGACTCAGCCGACTCGTGTCTGGGCCCAGAGAGTAGGGGTCGGCGTAGATCCCCCCTCCCCCGCGTTCGTCTCCCCGCAGCAGCACCATGCTCCTGGACCCCCCCACTTCGTCATCGGGCTTCACGTCCCTGCGCTCCAGGATGGCGCTGGAGGAGGCGCAGAAGGCCTGCTGGGTGTGATGGGGCTGGTGGAGCTGTGGCTGCTGGTGGGGAGAGGAGTGGTGGGACTGGGAGTGGGGGTGCGGGTGGGGGTGGGGGTGGGGCAGGGAGTGGGTGTGGTGTGGCGGCCCGGCATAGGAAGAAGGCCTGCCGCCGCTGTAGAGGAGGCGGGCGCGGGACGGTGAGCCTTGAGGGGAGGCAGAGGACGATGAATGTTGGGAAGACATGGGCGGGTTGCTGAGGCGGCGGTTGGGTGGAGAATCCTGAGGAGCATAAACCATCTCCCTCTACGAATAAACAAGAGAACAACAGATATTGAGGTGGGACTGTACTCATCAAGAGTCACAATTTCTAGGCCTATGAGTAAAATAATTTCCTCAACTCTCACAAATTAGAAAATGGTTCCTTTCTTTTTTCACATTCTGTGCGATGACAGAAGTTTATTGATGACATTGAGCTTATAGAAAGATTTTTAACAGAGAAAATTTTGCAACAGTGACGATTTGGGTCTGTAAGATATTCAGCCGTATTAAATCAAATTTTCATTGCTCTTTTAGCTCCAATTTATCTACATAAGAACTAGATAATTAATTAATCCGACACCTGTGAGGGCGCATAAGTTAAGTGTATTTAAACTGGTAATTGGACAGTTATCGATGGGCCGAGTGTCCACAGGCCCACAGAGGGTTTACTGTGGGCAAATAATTATTAATAAAATACAAGTGAGATGAGCTAATATAGTAACTGTCAAATAATGTGAGTGGAAGAGGCTGAGGAGGATTGAGCAATCAAATTATCTTCTATTTTTCATTGAAGACGTGTGATTAGTTAGTTGGTGTTTAAATCCTGATGCAGATGGATTATTGCTAAAGGATCATTAAGAGATTCAAGCTATTTATTCTTGTTCCATACATGCTGTCACCTCGATAGCTGTTGCTATTTGCTGCATTTCAAATATCACCATTATCTAATATTTCAAAGTGCATCTGTCAGAAGAACTGTCAGATTTTTCATTTGCAGTTGAGGGCCACATTGTGCTCAGTCCTCCTCCTCATCCTGCTCCTTGTTGAAAGACGAACAAGCTTCATCAATACTCTGAACTTTTGTGTGATTCCTACACTGGAACTGATTTAGAGATGTTGGGCAAACACGCAGGTTCACTTTATCCTTAAAATTCTTTTTAATTTCATATTTTTCAGCAAACAGAAAAACTGACGAAAAGGCTACTTCTCGTTAAAAAAAATCTTTCTGTCGTAATGAGTCAGCGCAGTTTTACAGCAAATCACAGACGCTGTTTCAAGACCGAGGGGAAAGACCTCTAACTGCCCCCTTAAGTGCGTTTTAAGTTGCACTTGATAGCTTATTGAAGGGATTATCTTTTGGCATCAGTCCCAAACGTCAGAGAGAAAGGCAAAACAAAGCGGAGCAGAGCGGTGAGCAGCAGTGTCAGTGAAAGCCCTGCGTCAGAGGATACCAGCCAGGAGTAATAGATACAGCCAGGAAACACAAAAGAAGACAACACTGTAATTACTTATGACGCACAGAGCTTTCTCCTGGAGACCATGCAAATTGAAAAACCAATATTTCTACATAATAACCCTTAGGCCTCTTTACAACAACACCCCGTGGACAGCCTCGCAGCAGACTAATGACTCTAGAGCCATCATCTTCCATCTTGTATCTTAGCAACGGCCTCGTATCGACAGCATCCTCCTGAAGACACACGGACGCTTCATTCCACCTCCAACACCCCCTGAAGTCACAGGACGTCTACTGCAGGTACGCTCCCCGAAGTTCGTCCCACGGCGCCGTTCAAACGTGGCCTTTCTCCCGCTGAGGAAAATCTGCCACTCAATCTCATCCTGAACCACATTCTGTCCCCCAGTCCCCGGCTTGGATGGACTTCAGTAATCCTGGTCATGCTTTTGTGGCCTGCAATCAGGGAATAATCTTGGCTCTGCTGGCCGGGGTTCAATAAGCTCTCACACACACACACGTCCTAGTCACTCACCTTGATACTGGCAGAGGCAGCAATGTACTTTACACACATAAAACTCAAGGTAAGCCTGCTGGTTTGATAAGGCTGTAAAACGCTGGGAAGATTTCAAAGCCACGGCGCAATCTGAAGACGGCGAGTGATCCCGAGAGAGAGACGAGCGGTTGACCTCCAAAATATTAGCGGGCAGCTGCGATTCATGCACACCAGCAGGCGGGAAAGCTATCACACACACACACACACACACACAGGAGCATGTCAACAAAAGGCCACGGGGTGTTTGATTGACGGCAACAAAAACAACAAATGTGTAAAAAATGCCCTGCTGTCGACAACGCTCGCATCAGCTCCACTGTTTGACATGCAGATTCATTTTTCACGGCGTGCGTCTGCTTTTCTGTAATGCAATTTATCTAGTTTATAATTTATTTTATTCCATAAAAGCAGCATTCTCCGACACTTTAAATTACCGCTTTCTCATTTCCATAATCACAGTGTAATTAGACAGCAACAAAATGCAGGGTCGTGTACAGAAAACACTAACACTGCAGAACTGGCTGACACTCGGCACTCTGTCGATCCACTGGCAAGGTTTTATTTAGCTCCAGCTGCAACCGAATGCAACAGCATTAGTAATCATGCTAATCAGGCTCACATTCAATTTGCCAGCAGCTGACTGATGAATTAAGATAAATCCTGTTGTGGCTCATCAATAAGAGCGCAGCCACTGAACGGGGGGGTGTTACAGGTAGTGGGAGCACAACCAAGATAAATGAGGAGAATAAAGAAGGCCTTCTTGAAATCATTTAACAGCTCTTACACTTCAACACATGGCGGCTGAGACTGAGGGCGGAAACAATTAGTTGATCAACAGAAAAACAGTTTCCATAACAGTCAGAGATACACGACCTCTTTGGTGCAGAGGGATGACTGGCTGCTGATTGATTGGTCAGTTTCGGTGATGTCATCCTGCATCGTCAGCACTGCACAGACCCACCTGGAGTCTGGCAGATTAATCAATGATGAGAATAATGGTTGGAGTCAGTTCCTCCCACTGTGAAGCCGACAATGTTAAATCAGAGTCACAGGTGGCAGAGGAGACCGTTCATTAGGAACAGAGCTGGTGGTTTGATTCCCGGCTCTACTTTTACACGTCAAAGTGTCCTTGAACTGCAAACTGAACATCAGCGCTTTGAACTGCACTTCCACTGCCACGGCTCTGTATGTGTGTGTGTGTGTGTTTGTGCAGGTGAGTAACTGTGAAGCGTTTTGCTCGGTTCTCAGGCTAAAACTAGAACTGTAGTGCCGTCCATTTTCCATTTGCCAATACTTGATACCACAACAGTGGCGCTCTGCATCCAGGATCCAGTCCTCAGACGAACTGGACCACAGTCTATCAGCTCTGAACAGTGTTTATGCTATTTTACAGTCTGTCTGCATCCAGTCGAGTCAGCAGCGGTGATGTGAAGGACTGGCGCTGGTCCAAGAACAGTAGTGCTGGAGTAAGGTCACATGACTCACTCGTATCCTCTCAGAAAGCTGATGATGCTAACTTCTGCTCGGACACATTATGTAACGCAAACTAGTGTTTGTAAACACACAGAAATAATATCAGTGCTACGTGGGAGATGGATTCTGGCCTGAGGGCCAATAAATAACTATTTTCAAGGGGAATTACAAAATGTATTATTTGCAGGACGGCTGGGTTGCTGCTATCTGCCACTGCCAGAAAGAGACAAGTGTTTGTCTTCCTCTCTAATCTATGAGTCATAAGCCAGCTGCACACACACTGAATCCGTAATGAAGGAAAAGGTGACTGTGACTGAAGCAGGATCTGTGTCTTGGCATCACTTTACATTCTGGCATCAAAATAACACGAAACTGATACAGAAGAAAAATCACAAACTCTAGAACTTCTCATCTTTCTCTTCTCTTAAGAACTGTGACTGGACTTCTCTACGTCATTCTTCGACCTCATTGATGCAGAAAAACAGCAACAACACAAAGATGGAGGAGTAAAATGGCCGACACATGCAGAGACGAGCACTGACCCGCAGGTCTCCGTTGGCCAGGTGTGGGTTGTGGTGTCCGGGGTAGGTGCCGTAGATGGGCTCCTTGCAGTAAATCTTAATGACGCAGCGGTCCTGAACGTCCCGCGGGTCCTCCAGCTCGTAGAAGACGTTCCGGGTCTCATCTTTGATCAGCAGAGCCGTGCTGGGAGACCTGAACGTCGATAGTCATCAAAAGAAAAAAACGCTGATAAAGAGTCCGTGCCAAGCCAATTTCAGCATCTATTACTCTCTAATAATCAGTGATACACATTCATTTACAGAGTATGAGCGGGATTGGAAGATCTTTAACTGCATGAGGTGGCTGTAATGAGAGAAGACACTGGACGCAGTCTCATATTGAACTCATCAGAGGTGTAATATTGGAGATCACAGAGTCCTGCTGACAATAACAAGGTGAATTTTATGTATCGCCGAGCAGCTTCAGATAATCTATAATCAGCACCTTGATGAAAATGATTGAACACTGATTTTTTTGGAAATTGATTTTGTCCTGTACACAAACTTGTTGAGGAAAACAACAGTGTAAAATCAGGTCTGAGCTTCTACGTCAAACTGAATTTCATATTTAGTAAGCAGGAAATAAAACCTCTAGAATCAACGTTCATGGAGTGAAATAAATTAATCCTATTTTGAAAAAGGTAAAAATGTGTACAACTTTAAATTTAAATGTTCTTCAGTTTCAATTTGACTTTTACTTGACATTTCCTGATTGTTAAACCTCTAAAGATGGGATTTTAAGCACGTGCACCCGTGGCCTGAAAGCGGCTGTTTCACACCTCCTTTGGCTTTATTGATTTTCATCTGTTTGTTTCCTTCTTTCCTGCTTTCATTCTCCATCTGTTTACAAAACTTATTATTTCTTATTCCTGTGTCTGAGGATGAAATTGCACCTGCACTGCTCACCTTGTGATTGATTGATAAAACTCTCAGTGTGGAGCTGCAGATTGGTTCAGAAAACATGGCGGCCGATCGATGACAGTTCGATAACTCGTGTACATAGGTATATTCACACACACATGCTGTTATTGAGAGTCGGTCTCATGGGATGCACACGTACCTGAGCATGGCCATGGTGAGCCTCTGGGGGAACATGTGCACAATGAGGGCCCTCAGAGTGTCCAGGCTGGTCAGCTCGTGGGTCAGGTGCACCCTGCGAGTCTCCTCCCCAAGCTGGAGGAACAAGATCCCTGCATTTATGGATGGGGAGGAGCAATGAAGGAGATCCACGATGGATGAAGGGGGGGTCATGAGGTTTAGAGCCAGGGATGAAAACAGAGAGCGGAGGAACAATTTTCACCTCAGAGTCTTTGTGTCTTTGTGCCCGCTGAGAGTGTAGAAACTAAAAACCCATTTTAAACAGGAGACTGGGATCAATTGATCTTATAAACTATGCATATAATTCACTGGCTCAAAAAAGTAAATTTCACATGTGGCCTGTATCCCACACTGTCTCAATATAGCGAAAAAGGGGCTGCATAGATAGATCTAAATTTTGAGCAGGTACAGTATCACACCTGCACAAATTAAGTCCCATGAAACGACACATAATTATCATCCACATAGTAAAAGTTCCCACCAGTGTGTCAAGTAATAATAAGTGTAAAGGGGAAAATTAACTCAGTGATAAATGCGCTAGTTTGAACACCAGAGAATATTTGCTACATGGTGCTTAAAAACCTTTTCCTTAAAAAAAAAAAAAAAAAAAAAACAGTTCAGCTTCAAAATGCATAAAATGCCATAAACAGATATCGGGTTTGTGCTGTTGTACATGAATATATTGTTATCAAAGGTTCAACATTCTGCCGGACTTTTCTGAAAAATGAGAAATCTTTAACATACGCTCTGTCGTGAATCACAATCAATCCCTGGCTGTGCTTTGTCTAACTCTTGCAAACGCATCCTCTTCCTCCTCCTCATATGTGAGACGCACACTTTTAAGAAGCAGATGATTTTGCTTTTGCCGAAGTCATTAATCAAAGACGACAGGTAGCTTGGCGAGATCATTTGGAAGCATTAGACAGCTGTTTATACTGAGAGTTGCTATAGGCAGTGGAGCGAAGTCTGACTTTGACTTGACACTCAGAGAGTTAGATCAGGTTTATTAACACTTGATGTCTTCAGTCAACTCAAATAAGTGATTCCCTGTAAGAAGATGCTGCTTTTTAGCCACAACTAATGTGTCTTGTTTGCTGCTGCTTGTCAAAAACAAAGAGAAGAAGATTAATAGTTGGCATGCACGGACACGTCTGATCTGTGATTGGCTCTCGACTTGTCAATCAAAGCGATGTTGTCAACAGAAAGGAAATATCCACGTTCGTCACGGCTGACACTGGACAGTGGAAATGAGGCACATTAACTCGAGCTGCCTCCTGAATGGGATGAATTGAATCATCAGCTGAGGAACCACCACTTCATAAGACTGAATGTTATCAGCCGAATCATTGGCCCTTTGTTTCTCAGCATCGTTGTTCTCGGAGCAACGCAGGAAAACAACATGGCAGCTTGTATAAACTTGGCCTTGTCTCAGAGTGATCAAACTGTGATGGAAATAGAGACGAGCGATGGAAGAGGAGGTTATATCAGCTCGACACAGGAAGCAGAGTCAAACACAGCCAACACTTTCTCATAAGATTATATACAATCAGAAAGGAATTCAGGTTTAAGGAACTTCTACACTGGTTTCACTCTTCACCGGAGACGACACCCACCTCTTTTATACAGTCTATGAAATATTCAATTTAGGGACCAAACTAAAAACTGTGCTGGTTAACCCTTGCATTTGCTCGCCTGCTGCACTGACTCTAAAGTGTTTGAGTGATTTGCATCAGGCTGATGAGCAGATGGACCCATAGAGTAGATGGTTTCTTAAAGACAGCGGTCTGACCTGGCGCCCGCAGCTTGGCCTGGCTGGATGAGCGAGCCAGCGGCAGGCTCTGGCGAAGCCGGTTCATCCGGTTAAAGCCGATGGGGATATCAGGCTCTGACATGGTCTCCAGATTTTCAGCTGACGCAAAAGATACCCTGCTGGCCTGGTCAGCAAGAGCCGGTTGTGTTGGGCTGAGTCTTGTCACACGTGGCGTGCGAGTCTGCGAGACACAAGATAAGAAGTTAGAAAAAAAAACAAAAAAAAAAACAGGTAGGGTGCAGAGATAAGAAAGAAAGACAGAAGATGCTGAGACATTTATTTCTGTACTGTAATCAATGAGGTGACGACAAAAAATGTAGAACGCACAGGCACAAGAAAAACATAATGGCCTCGGGAAATCAATGCAAAGAAACAAAACAGCGGCTGAAAAAGAAAGAAGTGTTTAGCACACAGGCACAGACAAATAAACAGTTTACCTCAGACAAAGCAGCCTTTCCATCTTCCTCTACCAACAGAGGCTCAACAAAAAGGAAGCTGAACGCTGGAGATAAAATTAGAGCGACTCAGACGGAGCGGCTCAGGCAGCCAGGTTAAATCAACCGACTCCAGCCAACATTACAGTGTAAATAAGCCCAGACTGCCCTCAGGAAGGTCCACCTGCATTAATAATGACGCACAAAAACTATTGAACGACGCTTCAATTAAATTTTCAAACCAGGTGAGTGGACTGTGTAGAAACGACGATAAAAACTGGGCAGGCAGCCGCAGTTGCCAATGAAATATTTCTGAAGAAAGATAAAATAAATGGATGTTATACTGCAGCTATGAGAGAGCGTTCTGGCCCCGCGCCGACGGCAGCGAGCCGGTTTCAAGCGTTCCGTAAAGGACTGAGCGAACACGAGTATTGTAATGCTAATGACAACAACAAAGCCAGAGCTGATCACTGCCGCCTCTATCCGTAATGTAGATGGCCACTGATATCTCACCTGTCCAATTTGAACCACTGGGGAGCCCAAATTGTGAAGGACCTCTCATTACAGCGCTACCAGGAGCTCCTGCAGCAGGTTGGCTTTTAATGAATCCTCACTGACAGACATTTTCCAGCCCAAAGAATACAGTAATGAGCTCCCACAGTGCTATGTGAAGCCAGCTCCCATCGCCTTCTGCATCTGTGGTCTTTGCTTAGTCCTCACAAGCGCTCTATGGCTGCTGTTTGATTTCTGGAGGCTACGGCGAGCGGCGAGCGTGCAGGCATGACACTCAGCCATGCATGTGCAGGCAAACATGTAGGAAACACGAGTGGTGTCAAAAGACATAAACATGAAATGCTTCGCAGACACACATGCATGCACAGTGAGAATCGCCAAATTATCTCTCAGGATTTTCTTCCTTCAACATTAAAAAATGTTGTGAGCGTCTTTAAAATGCTGAGACCATACACAAGCACCCACACGCATCTCCTACCGCTGCGAACAGCCTGACAGATTATGTGTGCTGCCTCTCATATGTTGAGAGATTTATGGTCTCGGAGAGTGCTTGTCAGCCAGACGCTGCACACCTTCTGCCTTCAACTGCACAAGAATCAAGCTACTGAAGAGAAAAGAATGCAGCAGCGGGGAATTATAAAGTTTGTGTTTAGTGAACCGTGAAGAGACGAAGAAAAGGAGCGAAGATAGAGGTTAGGAAAAGAGCATGCCAGAGCTTATATGCACAGGAGAAATGAAACATGAAGAAGCGAATAACAAACAGAACAGAGCAGAGCAGAGGAAGTCAAAGATGGATGAAGCGAAACATCCTCCAACTTTTCCCTCTAACTAGTTTCCATTTTCTCTTTGCTGCAGAGGATCATTTCTTCAGGGGCTAACCTGGCGTTTTATTTTCCACAGGAACAGTCAATAAATCCTCCCACAGGATCTCTGTGGACCTCCTCCAGCTCTCACACTCCTCTGTCATTCATAAGACGCTCGCTGCACTTGTCACATTCAAGTGACTTCGGTTGCAGTGAAGAGTCATTACAGGAGATGGTTGATAAGAATCAGCACGATCACACTTGTTTGATGATTTAATTCATACGTTTCATGGAACACAGTGTGAATATGTGATGCATTTTCATGACTGAAGTGTAAATGAAATTGATTTTCACAATGGCACGGCCTCGAGAGAGCCAGGAGAATCAGGTCTGAGAGGTCTGGTAATGTTGAATTAAAGACGGAAAGAAAATGAATAAAGATTCACATGATTCAAAGGAGAGTTACATTTGTGACAGAAACTGTTGTCACTGCTCGAGACACATCCATGAAAACAGACCTTACAGATGATTAAAGGATGCAAGTCTTTACGTTAAGATTTAACAGATTAATAGCTCCAGTCTCTTCTCCATTCATCTGGTGTTTTATTTGAATGATGAAAAATGATTCCTAATGTAGCATCAAAGACAAAATATGTGGAAGTCCTGAATGAAAAGGTGCCGTCTGAATACTGAGAGATACATCAGAGGGAGTTTACTGAGCAGACTGGAGAAACACTGCCTCCATTAGAACATCACTGTTTATAATGAAGTGTTCGTCAGACAGAGCAGGTGATTATTTCATTAAATAGTACTGTGACATGATGCTGTTTAAACTTCATGGGACATTCTGTTTCTCTGCTTCTTTGGTTTGACATTTTCTCTGGGATAAACAGAGTTAACATATGCTGCACTAACAACGCTGTAAAATAAGTCGAATGTCAGGAAGCTCATACCCAACCCTGGAGGCACAAACCCAAAGACAGAAACGGGTATTGTGTTGACTGTAGTACTGCAGTATTTGACTGTAATATCTGCAGGTTTTATGTGTCCACTCACACAGTCCTCTACCACATAATGGACAACACAACTTTGAACGAGCTGCTACAAAATGTGCATCAAACATCAGTCTCTTCTGAAGTCTCGGTACATACAGTTGGGAAAATGTCTATTTACAGTATGTTTTCTTCCATGAGGGACTCGATGAATTTCATGAGGGCAGAGCAGTCATGCAAGAGTTCTGATTTAAAAAAAACACACTGCAAGGGTTTCTACAGCTTGAAATTGAATTGTTATCACTGAGGGAAGACAACGAGAGGAGGTGTATAATTTTACTGGTTCCGCCTTCCTGCCCGACTGCGATTCATTCAAGAATAAAACTGTCAAGCTTCCATTAATTAGCTTTTATGTAGAAAACCTTCTTCAGTTCATTTGTCACTGTTATATTGTTCTGCCAAAAATCTCTGTCTTGTTCTGCATTTTACAGCCGAGCTCGACGCTGCTCTGTTGCGTGATTTCAATTTTTTTTTCAACACGTTCAAGCCTCTGATCTCACTGAACCCTATGACACCAAACCCAGGTGGTGTTTTCACTGCAATATCATTATTTCCTGATGAGGCGAACAGTCAAATATCTAAAACATCACAAAATAAGCATATTTCTCAGTTTTTTATTTCATCACCACTATAATTACAAGATTTATGCAAACACATTTTGTGCATCTAAGTTGATATAAAATTAAAATAAACATCATCATAAGGTTTTACACAACTAGTCATTTGTTTTTTCCATAACAAATTAACCAACAGCTGGCTGTGCATCAGCTTCTTCATATTTTACACACAGTGAGTAGTGAATGCTGTATAATCCAGTCTGCTGCAGTGTTGTTGAAAATCACAACCTTCAGCCAACAAAGTTTCCCAATCTGTTCTAATGAGACCGAGAATAACCTGGTTGTAAGTACTTTATTACTCAGCTGCATCAGGTAAGCATCATTTTTGTTGGAGGAAATGTTGTACAGCTTCTAACATCTGGCTGAGTTTCATGACTGAGTGGCAGCTGCTGGAGTATGAACACATTATGAGGAGGGCTGGAGAGTCTGAAATGAGGAGTGCAGGTAATAACACGTGGATATAAGCACAATCATAGTCTGAAGTGAAGTGTGGACTAATTAGTCCATTAATAAAACATGTAATCATTGATTAATCCTCTAATTCATTAATCAAACATCTGCATCTGCTTCTCTCTGTCTCATCTCAATGGAAACTGGATGTCTTTGAGTTTCAACTGTTGGTTAAACAAAACAAGCTCTGAAAGACTGTGGACAGCATTTGTCTCTATCTTCTGACATTTTAATAGAAAATATGTTTCATTTACAGCTGACTCTTACCTCTACCTCCAGCATCTCGTTCCTCTTTAGCTTCATTAGCTCCTCTCTCTGACACTGTGATATAACAAATCTTCACACTTTGTATTTATATCAATCCACAGCTCTTTCTTTTTCTATCAAACCTTCAGTCTTTAACAGCAGACTTGTCCTTTGCTGATTCTTATAACTCCACCTTTCAAGCACCGATTGGCTGCTCAGCCCCAGATTTCCCACCAGCTAACTCACAGGGTCTTGACTGATGAGGCAGCTGTGCACAGCTGTAACATGGCCCCCGACACACAGCTGCCACACCCCCGAACTGTGAGATTTCACGGGCATCACTGCTGCAGAGCGTGGCATTCCTTTCCACTGAGACTTAGAACTGAGAGAGTGTCTGAATCCCTGAATAGTTAACACACACACTGGGCTGGTGAAATCATCTGAACTGGCATTTACAAAGCAGCTATAAGAGAAGGAGGCGACAGACTGCACATCCTGGAAACACCAGCCTGAGGGAGGGGGGGGCAGGTGAAGGAGGCGAGGGGCAACCACGACACGTTCACTCGTGAGCTGGTCCACAGTCCTGATCCAGTTCCCACAGAGCAGCTCCACAGAGCAGCTGGGGGTTAATTGCCTTGCTCAAGGGCACTTGTTTCTAAGTGAGAGGGGGAACCTCGCTCTCACTTCCCTGCCCAGATATTCCCCACTGAACGAGTGAGTCAGGGCTGATCAGAGGTTTCGTGCAATGATTGGAGTCTGGCTTTGACCTTGACGTCTCCAGACCTCCTGATTTTTATAAAATAATCAAGCAACAACCTTGTGAACCGCTCAGTGATCCCAGGCTGCAGCATAAAGCTTTAGCTCCTGTTTCCTCTCTATATGACTGCGGATATATGACCCACAGTGAAAGATAATTGTCTTTCACAGAAAATCTAGTGGGAAGTTTTCATCTTGTTATTGCTTTCCACCAAATTCAGTCGTGTTAATGCGCAGCCTGCTAAGCAAACCTTGCAGTCTTGGCAGATGGCAGTGAAGTGTCAATAAGTGATTCTGGCCACATGCCTCAGCATGGCGCCGGTCGGCAGCCAGTCGGGGAACACTGCAGCAGTCGGACTCCTAAGCCTTTTAGCGGTGGAAAACACTCCCGCTTTTCTCTGAGTCAGATTGGGGAATAGCGATTTTCCACCGAGCATCATATCAACAGCCAAACAGCACGAGGGCAACAAAAGCATTTGTCTGAATGGGTTAGAGTTGAGCTAGCTCACTGGGACAAATATGGCAGGGGTAAGTCTGGGGATGCCTCTCTGTATAGAAAATGCCCTGGTTACATTCTGTATGAGACACGTGAGACAGCGCCGAGTGCCTTGCAAAGCTTTCAGACTCCCTGAAGTGACATGAATCTTTAAAAAATAAAAGCATCATTGTGAAGAGTAAAAAAGTAAGTGTGATATTTGCAGATGATTCTCTTGTTTAATGTTGATGAGTAAGAATCACACTGGTAATTGTAAAATCTTTTTTTACAGTGACGTTTGGAAAACCACTGAAGACCTCTCTTCTTAGGCACAAATCTTTGGGACAATGCATGATGCCAAAAATAATTTGCAGGATAATATGATCCACAAACATACTCTACGACTTAGACTTTGACTCCATTGTAGTGAAGAAAGTAAGTTGGTGTTTTCAGTGAGCAGACATTTTGTGAGACAGACGTTGGAATAAAGTGATTGCTAAAGTTGCTAAAGCAAGCTAGGCTAACTACCTTCTTCTGTCCATGTGATATAACATCAAGTTGTAAAGGGACAGACAGCTTAAAATATCAATGGTACAAAGCTATGTGAAAAGAGAACAACATCATTTGTAAACTGTCATAAGATATTTGATATCCACCGTCAGCAGCGCACGACGGCAGATGAGTTTTTAGCCCACAGCCATCAGTGGAAACATCCACTCAAGAGGCTTGAGCCTTAAACACAGTTTGCACAAATATGTACAAAAATGTTTGAAAGATAATAAAATATGTACAGTAGCCCTGGTTCCATCATGATTGACATGTTCCTTATGGAAAAAATGAGACAAATTAAAATTAAGAACTGCAGGAAATTGTCAATTTGTGCATGAAAATGTTTCCTGGAGTGATGATGGCAGGTTGAGCAGAGCAAACTCTGGTCTGTCTTATGGTAATATCATAGTAATGAGGTATGGTACTCAGAATGTTATTAGAGAACGTTCTGAAGGAGCAGGATTGATTTTTAATTAACTATTTCTGCTGCTTTGTGTCTATGGTTACTTTAACAGGCAGAGGAAAAATCCCACAAGCAATAGGCTCCGTGATAATTCCCTCGGCAATGAAGATGGCTGATGAATAATTGGAACAGTGGTGACAGCTTCAATAGGATCCCCTGTCCCTGTCTGAGCCCACAGTGTGGTACATTCCTCCAAACTCAACACCGAGGCGAACAGAGGAGACAATGGGCTGTGATTACTTTGGCCACTCCAGACAGAAAGACAAGAGCACAAGAGGCGCAAAATGGAGCATTAATACTCGTATAAGTGAAGCTGAGAGCAGTGGAAAGGAGAGAATTATGCAGCTCTCTGCTCCGCTGTGCTTCTGACAGTCGGCAGCAGCAGCGTTTGAATCCATGTTCACCCTATAGACAAGCCCACAATCCTCTCTCCCTGTTGTGTTTGAGGATGAGGGGGAACGTGTGAGAGCGAGTCTTGAAATGTGTGTATAATATATGCATCTATAGTTACAGTTCCCATGACCACTGCGAGCCCATGTGTGCATGGAAATGAGTGTGTGTGCTTGCGTCCAACGTAATTGTTTGCTAATCTATGGTGTGTTTTTTGCTGTGGGAGTATCACCCAGGCTTGTGTGTGCATTTAGTGAGCTGGCAAACCAATGCAACATCAAAGGGAGCAGTGAGGGACTATTAAACACATATACACCCTCACACACACGAGCAGAGCACAGCACTGCTGCAGGGGCTTCTATTGCATCAGAAGAGGAGACAAGACTCCCCCGACTCCCCGAGAGGAAGGGGAGCGATAACCAATCCTGAATGAGCTGCAGACCAGCAACAAATAGGGGGAGATTGAAAAAAAAAAAGGCAGCATGTGTGTTTGTCACGAGCTAAACAGACGAGGGAAATGTAGCGAGTGAGCTGCTGCTGGGGGACAAAAAGGAACATTTGATTTTCATATGTTTTTCATACATAAAACAGTACCATCAGTGCTGTTAACACCAGTGGTTTATGTGCTCTGATCCCATTTTGTACACGATGTGTCAGTGTTAATGGATCAAACTGGTGTTAATCTACTTGTCTTACAAATCTCTCAATATTTCTTGCCTCTCAGCCACAAGAACATTAGTTTCTCCAAAACACGTGAAGCTTTAAAAAACAAGTCCCAGATATATATTAATCTTTTTTTATAAGCCTCAGTAATTTACTGACAATACTTACTTCACTGACAATAAGAAAAATATTGAACATCAGCCTTTTCCTTTAACATTATAAGAGCACATATCGTAAAATACCTATGAAACATTCGTATTTCTTTTAATTCAGCAGCAGCGCTCTATTGTTCCATTTCAGAAAATCCTTCAGTGGAGTAGATATTCACTGGATCAGCAATAGGTATGCAAAGAACCTTTCGGAATCAACTAATTTTATGGTTAGGATGCTGTAAGCTGCAGTAAGTGCTTAGGTTAGCATATGCACAACAGTACAATCTCCCTGAGGCGACGCTGAAGTAAGGGTCAAAAGGGTTTGTTCAATGAGCATAATGTATTCAAGGCTGAGGTGGAACTAATGATGCATTAGAGCCTTTTGTTGCTCTTTACAGAGTCTCGCATTAGCTCGTCAAGCTGAGAGGGAAATACTGACATTTGAATTATAGGACGGAATCACACACCAGTTAAAATGCAGCATTTGTTGGATTTGTCGACATTGTTAGCTCTGGAATTTAAAGGGTCGGCTCTCCTGAATTATAAAACCACATATTTTCTCACTTACCTCTAAGTGTTTCTACCTAATGGAGCTGAATGGAGGTTTGTCTGTGGCACTCACAGCATTAACAAATGACATTTAAAGAACTTCAGCAGCAACATGTCCTTCCAGAAGCAGCATCTCAATTACTGTGGATATCATCCACAACATGCTGTCAACCAGCTCTGTGGGGACTCTTTCTTTCGGCAGAAATAGTTTTGATGAAAGCTCAAAATCTCACAAAAACATTAGCACATTAATCCAAATCTTCCTGGATAGTTAGATGCCACTAATGTGTTTCTTTTTGTAGTTTGGGTGAACTGACCCTTTAAACATAATGACATGAACTCAGATTCTCATTATACAACCTGCAGGACATAGAATAACAATTGCACAGAAAACATAAGTTCTTCCAAGTAATTGGTAGGATGCCATTCTCACTTTTAATAAGCCACACTGCAGCTTCCCCTGAATCACCTGTTCCAGCAGTTTGGTCTGGTCAATAAGTTCACACTTAAACTTAAATTGGAAATGTTCCCACACATCCAAACAACAGAGTGAGTTTGCCTGGTGTAAACTCACTCTGTAATTCCTGATTGCATTACTATGTTCACATAATGGGAGTCAAGTTTCCCCAGTTTGGAAACTTGAAACCAGTTGGTTGTGCTCCAGCCGCAGTTACACACTAACAGGAGCGACAGCTTGAAGCTGGCAGCGACTGATGACCACTAATGGCTCCATTTTCAGATTAACTTGTGCATTTCACATTTCACAGTATTTACATCTCAACCTTGCCAGTGCTTGGTAAAAATTCTGACTCCAACTGAAAATGAGGTTTCATTTTGATGGTGGAATTCAATGTGGGCACACTTTCAGAGGCAACCGAGTGGTGCAGAAATCCTGGAGGCAAACCATGTGTTTGTAACAGCGTGGGCTTAAATTGGCTCATGATTTTTACTTCATGCCAACTAATCCCATATTTTCTGTCACTAGGTAAAGTGAACGGTGTAATACAGTACAGATTACATTAATATTACCTTCAGAAATAAGAGGGCATGCATAATCTCTCACCGCTGACACACAGAGCACTTTACAGCTGCCTCCATTACACACCCGGGACTGCTCAGAAACTCTCCTCCAGCTAATCAAATAAGAACCCAGGTGTAACTGGCCCGAGGGCTGAAAGCAGCCAAACTTGCAAGTGAGGCACATTAAGAAACTTTACACCTTTACTGTACAGGCTGCACAGTAAGCACATGCACCACCAGGGACATGAATCAGTGATGCTACATGGAAAGTTATCACAATTCATCCTGAGGGGGGCATGAACGTGGCAGTCCATCCAATATTTGTTGAGACATTTCAATCAAAACTACACAAATCGATCTCACGGTGGTGCTAAAAGAAAGCATGAAAAATCAAGGAAGTCATACAGATTCATCCTCTGAAAACCACGACTGCAAAATATCCTGATTCCAACCAGGAAAAACCAAACGACTGGACATGGACATGGAGAAAAACCTGCCAGGTTTGGCCTGAAAAGCAATCACATGTGCCATATTGTTTCAATCCACTCTTAGGTTTGACACCATTTTCATGTTAGCCATGTTTCAGTATGTTAGTTTATTTCTTTTCCCTCCAAACAATCAGTCAATCAGATGACATATCACATTCTGATGACATCAAATTGAGTCGATACAGAAGCTGTGTGGCGGTTGCTAGGAGCATTTAACTTAATAGCTTTCACACTGACCAAAGACATATTTAACTTAATTCATGAGTTTCTGTAAATCAACTTGAAACAACCTGTAAAGCCATGTTGATCTCATCCATGCTTTTTTCTGTCACTGTCTGGTCCTGGCACCGGAAGATGACGCTCACATTGTAAATCCTGCCTACAGAGCTCTGGTCTGCTCCGTGTCTCTTTACAGCAGAGCAAACATCAGTCAATGAGCATCGGACCTGTTTGCATCACTGCAGCTGCACTACAGGTGTGGGCAGCCATCCACAGGTCTGCAAATAGGCCGTGATGGGCTCTGACTAATACCTTTACAGACAGAGAGTTTTGAAAGCCGCAGCAGAAATCTGAGCTCTAACCAGCTGCTTTCCAGATAAACCAGACCACACACTGTTCACACGGCAGCGGGACAGTTTCGCCTCCTCTTGCATTACATGCGCTTATTCTGTTGGATAATTACAATAACCATATCATGATTAGCTACAGTCAACAGAAAGTGGCAGCAGTTATAAGTAAGAGTGGACAGAAGTCTAACGTGCACAGCATAATGAGAGGACAGCACTCGTGAGGCTCATGGGCCTTTTCCAGCCTGCTACCAATCAATCTTTATTTCTGGTCAACAGTTCTGTTTACTAGCTGAGACAGAAATGTCACAGCATGCAGTCCAAGAGTTAAAAGTGTGTGCCAACATGTGAGCAACACTAAATGCAATGGAGAAAGGCGAGCAGGCATGCAAAGACACAATGGAAAGTTATCCTATTAGAGACAAATCCACACTGAGGGACAGATTTACTCTGAAACGCAAACACAATATTGGCACTGACCTTGAAGCTCCAGTAGTTTGGTTGTTGCTAGGGGGGGGGGAAGAAAAACAAAGAGCAAAGGAGACAGAAAAGGGACAGGGAGGGTAAAAGAGGGGGAAAAGAATCGAGTGTGAGACATTTTCTCATGTGTTAAGCTGCAAAACACAACAAGACAAAAGATCAAGCAACAGAGCGGCTGGATAGAAGCAGAACTGAGAGGAGAGACTGGGAGAAAACGCTTTGTCACTCAGTTCCCATGTGAAGACACGCAAGTGATCCCACAAAGTGTGACTAATAAAGTTTGAGAGGTTTAATGGTGCGATGTTTTTATGCAGCGAGTGCGGTATGCCCCGAAACGTCTACACCACTTTACATTAAACCACCACAAATTGTAATAAAGCCTGAGCAAACAAACCAATAAATGGCTTATTTTTGTACATTAGGCTTGGTGAGAAAATGATGGACTAATTATTGCGATGATAGCCAAGATTAACTTACGTTGTCCTTCACTGCCATCATAATAGGACTTTAATTGCTTGTAATTGCTTCTCAGCAATTAATCAAATGTTTACAGTGACTTCACACACAGTAATGATGCAGCCCAGGCAGCTCCTGAGTTCTGCCCCCCCGCTCTGCCTGGATGGATGCAGAGCTGGCTGGCCTGGACCCAGGAGCAGGATTAAAGCAATGCACTGACACTGGATTAAGAAGCTGCCATTTTCACTTCGTCTGGGAACAAGCCAACATTCGAGTCCTTCTGATTCTTTAAGATACAGCGACCGCATGCATGAGTGTGTGCTCGTCTGTGTCGTTCAGCTGACGACCAATAATGAATATGATCATACGCTATCATACACTTCATGGACAAACCTACATAGTTTTTGTGGTTTGATTGTTTAATTTATTGTTGGTATTTGGGAAAAGTTCATAATAACTAAAATACAGAATATCACCAGACTTACAGTATATATTTTTTTAAGCTACAAAGAGAAGCAGGATCAGCGTTGCTGAGTAAGTTTATCACTGATGATGAGGCTTCTCTCATTTAGATTGTGACCGGAATCATTTTGCATAAATTTTTCGCTTCGTTATGTGGTTATCTGCATCAATTATCAATTACATGCTCATAAATGCTTGTATTCCGAATACACCCATCATCAGCATCCTGAAGCTCTTTTGACACAATCCCTGATTTCCAGAAATTATCAATTAAGAACTACGGTAGCTGAGCAAGCAACGAGGGAGAGCAATGCTTATGAACAGTCGATCAAGGGAATTCTTAAAGCAACATTATGCAAATACTTTACCTCAAACAATCTGTTCTTGCACTAAGTGACTTAGGATCAGTCGAGTCACAAAAAATACCAATTCTTGCATTATTAGTACTATGGCATTTTGGACAACTCCATCCAGCACCTGTGGGCTGAACTGGAACACGACCTCCAGCCGGACTATCACCCAACATCAGCGTTGGACTTCACTAATGCTCTTGTGGCTGAATGGGAGCAAATCCCTGCAGCAGGTTCGACATCTGACAGAAAATCTTTCTACAAGAAGAGAAGCTGTTACACTACAGCAGCTGATTGATACGTTTAACCACCGAAACTCTTCGTTGTCAGGTTCACTTCGGTCTTAATGGGTTTGCAATCCACTCAAGATTCCATCACTTTCACCTGAATGAAAGATATTTTACGTGTAAAGTCTAGTCTCTCCTCTAGAGTCTATAGTCAAGAAACTATTTCCTGAACAATTTACACAGTGTTGAAAACAGATGTAAGGACAAGGTCTTTGCATTCCTCAATTCAAAGCCTCTGAATTCAAAGACCGAATGGCTGTCCTCCAAGAGAAGTGATGTAGTGGGGCTTAGACAGGGATGTTTTACACTGTACAACAACTCTGTTATCAGATATTTAACTGAGGCTACTTCAGTTTCCTCTGGTACGGAGGTTTTGTTTTTGGTCCAATGTGACTGTTATTTAGCAGAATATTTACAAAGCCTGTGACCAGTTGAATGATATGCTAAGCTATTGTAATTCATCCTGAAGGGGGCACTGACGTCTGAACGAAGTTTATGTCAATCCATCCAATAGTTGTTGAGATATTTCACTCTGGACCAAAGTGTGACCGAAGGACTGACATTTCCATCCGTAGCACCACAATTCTAGCTGCTAGCTGCTAGCATGGCTAAAACAATCCTTCTAATATCAAAATGACAAATTTAGATAATTGTGTAACTTTGGCAGAGATAAGTGATTTCTGACTCAGATTCAGTCTTGTTTCCATTGTGGTCTTTGTTTGGGCAGCAAGAGTGAATTTACATCGTGATTCTAAGGTTAAACATTCCTTATTAAATCATAATGATCTCATATGATTAATATTAAACCACAAAGCTATCTTGGTATTGACCAATGAGTGTGCAGGCTGTGTTTGCTGAAGGTCTCTGCCTTTAAAGAAGAGGCACCAGTGATCTTCAAATCATTCAGTTCATCATGCATGACGGCACAGAATGAGCTCCGGGGTGACGATGGGATGTTTGGAAGCGGCTGCTCTTTACAGTATTTGTGCCAACATGGCCGCTTCTGTACATATTGTTTGACTCAAATGCTTTTCCACATTTAAGACAAGTTCAGGTTGACTTTGACTGTAGGTGAGACCAGACGTCACAGCAGTATCTGGATGAATGCAGGTCTCTGTTAGCGGTTCTGTCAACAGTAATCGAATGATGTATAGAGCTAATCAAAGCTAATTAGACTTGCAGCTGAGAGTATGATGTCACATTTGACACATTTGGGTGGGATTTAGAAAACTAAGAAAAATCACTCTCGGTGTTTTGACAGATGAGTGAAAGGTGACAGTGCAGTGTGATTGTGGAGGACAGTGAGAGATCCATTCAGACCCCATCTCATCACATTTACAGGGAATAATTCACCTTTGATTCTTCTTGTAAGGCTTCAGCCAAATGTCATAGAAATGTTTTATGCCATCCAAATGCTTTTGCAGCTTAGTCACCTCTCAGCATTTCCAAACATGCTCACAGTGGGATGTGTTTAATATCTGAAAGCCACCTTTTCACTCGCAGCACCTCTTTGGTTGTCATGTCTAGAACACAGGAGTCTACACATCCACGAATAACTGTCACAACAAACCATTTCCTACAATTTAAGAGAAAGTGAGAGGATGCAGATTTGACAATGCAGCATCACTGCATTAATTCAAATGCCACCTTTCAGTTTGGAGAAAATGTAAGGTGACTACATATTCAGAGCACAGGTGTTAATATCGTCTGTGAGTCTAAATTCCATCACATATGCTGTGAGAGCTTTTGAAAACTCCCTTAATAATTAAACTAAGGTGTAGGTGGAACTTAATTCATGTTTGAGCAGCTGTTCTGGGAGCTGCCTGGATTCCAAATATTTTCTCTGCTCTCGTCTGAAATCTCCGCCGCAACTCCTGAAAACCATCTCATTTTATTCTTGAATACAGAGTGGAGGAAGCCGGAGAGAAGAAAGAGGGTTTGGGAAAGAAAGACCATCAGGCCTGTGGGCTGCTGTGACCCAGATTTCAAAGCTCCGTGTGGTTTGCAGGCCTCCGTCCAAACCCAGTGACCAAAACAGCGCAACCTGATCCGATGCCACCCAAACTCGCTCGGCTGCAGTCACGCAACAAAACAATTAGGCTTCTCTTCTCACATCTAATTAAAACTTTAAAGTCTGCAAACCCAGATTCTGCATCCCAAATGATTGAATGATTTTTTAAACTTAAATTCATGTTTTTTTAAAAATTGTTTTAGTAATGTTAACGCTTAATAGAACTACATCAGCAAATAATATTAAGTAAACTTCAATTTAGACTGATTTGCCCTTTAACTCTTAAAATTAGTCTGGAATTGTTTCTGAGAACATTTTCAGAACTGTGTCCATGTCTGACTGCATCTTAACCTTTCAGACCAAGAACGAAGAATCAGAGGACGTTTTCCCATTTGAGCAGTTACAGTATCTATCAGCCACATGAACAATAATATTTAGCCATACTTTGATTCAGATTTGCTGTGTGAGCTTTCGTTACGACAGAGTGTGATGATCCAGGAAATTCTGGCTAATCTGTCATGGAAAAGCCAAGAGAGACATTTAAGGAACAGTCAATAAAGAGTGGATGAATATTAACAAACAAACACAGTCAATTTCTTTCTGTTGCTTTTTTCAGCGTCTTCTTAAATTGCTCATCTAATTTACAAAAGAAATTATTTTATGGTTTATACAAATATGTAGATGACATGACCTTTGCTGGCCTTTTCTATACTGGTGCTGAGACTGAGGAGGTGGCATTAATGAATCTGTTCTCCAGGCTTGGTGTCAGCGAAGTGCACATGAGCGAAACTAACACAAAAGAACTGATTATCTGCTCTAAACAAAACTCGGCCAGTTATTAAAACTGATCAACAACTGGAAACTGCAGACACCTTTAAGTATTTAAAAACATCACTAATAGTTCACTTTTTTCTCTGTTAGTGTTTTTAAGAAATGTATGCAAGCTATCTGCACAAACGACATCTGATCCAGTAACTTCTATGTAATTCACAAATGTGTCATTGTGATACAGTGTTACTGCTGGCTAACCTGGGCAGTAAACACAGGCAGAAGCTGGTGAGGGACGTCAATGGGACCATTAAACTAATCACATCCCGTTTTCCAGGAGCTAAACTCTGGTAGGTACAGGAACATTTATAAGATATGTAACAGTCATTTGTTCCACAGGGGAGTTCCTTTCTAAATTCTTAGAGACTCTATTTTAATGTTTTTTTCTTATGGTTTATTATGGGGGGGTTAATGTTTCTGTACTGTGTTTTATTATTTGAAGTATACATACTGTCACTGCTCCTGTCGTCCAGCCAGACAGGCTGAAGACAATTTTCCACCTTGGTGGACAGTAAAGTTGAACTCTATCTTACGAAATGGATTTTTTTTTAAAGTGCTTCTGTCTGCAGTTTGTAGCTGCAGGTTTCCACATATGCATGTTCTCCATGTTAAATCAACATAATCAAGTCCAACCTTCACAGGCTGGCAGAAATGTTGGAAAAGATTCTGATGAACAAGTTGTTGAGATGTTGTGACTGAACTCTCTGTCTTGGTAGATTAATCATTTGCCTTCAAGTAATCAATAAATGACCTATTTAGATTAGTTTAATTTCTGCCTTCCTCTTGGAAAAGCATAATGCATCGAGGATCATTTCTCAAGACGTAGAGCAAACAACCTCCAGCTGACTTCATGTTTTTAACTTTGAAGCACTTCTATGTGGTGGCTTGATAATTAAGAGCTGACAACTGGGAAATTAATTTTATCACCGTTCTCACTGGTCTCTTGTCAGAATTATTGTGACAGAAACAAACAGCTGATAATTGTGAAGTCAAGTACCCATTGTGTTATAATCCCTAATATATCTCACCTTCCACACGGAGCTGTGCGCTGTGTAATCACCTACTCGCTTGGTTTATTCACCTTAAATTGGAATGGCAAAATCTACTGCCAAGTCACTCTGCAAATAATTTAATGCACCAACAAGCGGACATTTTTTGGAACATAAAACCTGTCTCATCTAACACAAACAGGCCCCCTATGCACCGTGACTCAGTGATTACTGCCTGCAATATTTCTCAATCACTTGAGCTGAAATCCCAAGGCGCTCGTATGCACAGAGACAGACAGAGCTTAGAGGGACGAGGAGAGAAAGACAGGGAGAGAGACAGGAAAGAAAGAAACGGCAAGAGAGGGATGAGCAGAGAGACATGCGTGCCTGACCTGCATGCCAAGTAGCCATTTTTGTACCCACCCTCTTTCCGCCCCCCCCTCACTCACAGTCCGCCTTGCTTCCTCTCCAGCCCAAACACACACACCAACACATGTGCGCTCACTCGTTCACTAATCCACGCTTGTGTTTGTGCTTACACACACATTCTCTTGTTTTTCTGCTTCTGCACGCATGCATTCACGCACATACATGATCACTGCGGCAGCACGGACACACCTGGTCAACACCTGCCTGCCTGGGAGCAAATGGACCCTCCCCTACAAACACACACACACACACACACACACACACTTAGTCACACTGAGGAGGAAGGGAGGAGAGGATGAGTTGTGTGCTCATCGGGTCTACCTGTCTCTACATCACCTGCACCGCACACACACATGCCTTCACATGCATTAAGAGGACACACACACACACACACACACACACACACAAACACACACACTCCTGTACTTTACATCACTCCCATCATCATTCACGCAGCAACAGAAGCGTCACACAGTCATGGCAGCAGCACAGAGGAAACATCTCAGCTGAGGATGCAAGGACGGGGTTAGAGAGAGTTACCGTCGCTACTTAATGAGCACGTCGGCCGCCTGGCGCATCCTCCCGCTCCACACGCCTCCCTCTTCCTCCTCCCCCCTCTCCATTTTTTTTTCACTGCGGCTCTGTGTCTTTCCCGCGCCCTGAGGATCCGCCAGAGTCCCCCTCGCTGGTACCCGTAGTAGCGCCTAAGAGGCAGTTAGCATCTCCTCCTGCCCCTCCTCCTCCTGTCCTGCCCTCTCCTCTCGCTCTCTCCCTCTCCCTCTGTCTGTCAGTCTCTCTCGCCCCTCATAAACAATAAAAAAAAACCTCCCTCGTTCCCTCACTGTCTCTCCTCTTGTCGCTCGTTCTCTCTCAGTACAGCGTGTGCCTCCTTCCAAAGCCCCGGCAGTGCCAACCATATGATATCACTCAGTTGCCTTATATGGGAAACGGTGGGTTGCCATGCGACAGCAGACTCCACCTGTTTCTCCATCTCTTCCTCTCTCTCTCTCTCTGTATCTCTGTCTCTCTCTCTCTCTCAGTCCACCTTTTTCATCAGGAGATAGACGGTGTGGTTTAGGTAAACACACACAGCACATGAAAGAGCAAAGGGTGGGTGGGGAGGAGGGAGGAGCTGGACGGGAGAGATGAGAGAGGAGAGCAGACGGAGACGATGTGATGGACAGAAGCTGACGGAGGTTTGGAGGGAGGATGAGAAGGCACAGAGAGAGCAGACTTAAAGGAATAGTTCTTATTTGTTTTGTTACTGAGGCTGAGATGATGTCAGTCTCATGTCTGCGTGTTCAGTACGGAGCTGGAGTCGGGACAAGGTTAGCCTAGCTTAGCATAAGTGACCAAATACGCCCATTAACACTTCTAAAGCTCACGTTGTGTCTCATTTACAACATTAAAAGTCAGTTAATACCATAAACGTAGCACATAACCAGGAAGCTTCAGCAGCCTAGTGAGAAGTGTTTGCACTCCACACCTGCATGAATATGACAGACACTAAGTTCAGACTGTGGATGTCATCTTCCTATGCACAAAAGACAAATAGTGATGAGATTAACGCAGCTATATATCATAACTTGACAAGTAAAACAATTCTTAAATGGTCATATTTCTTCGACAAAGATTAAGTCAGCTGCTCCTGAATACTGCGTCCATGTCGAGATCAACAGGGCAGATATGTCAGCTGTTGACTGTACACTAAAAACAAAATAGCAAATTATTGTAATCATGAGTCAACCATCTAAGACTTAAACCAGAACCTGTGCTCGCAGACTCACAACACGCACTATAGCTGGAGATATCACACAGAGCTGGGTGGAAGGATGGACAGTTGTTATATCAGAAAATAGTAAATCACTAAAATTTTACATTTCTGTTCACTGATTAAATAAACATGTATAGTGAATTTCAGCTGTGTTTATGCTAAGCTAGGCTAATCACATCCTGACTCCAGCTCCATAAATGACACACAGACATGAGATCATCTCAGTCTGAGAGAGAAAGCAAAGATATCTCTCCAAATGTCGAACTAGTCCTTTAAGCTCCTCAGAGAAACGCTGAAGCGAGCTGTTCTGTGTTGACCATCTGTCACAGGTATCAAGTGAGAGCGTGTGGTGATTGATGGCAGAATGAAAGCGAGAATAAAGCGAGCAGACAGAGAGGTACAAGATATGATGGAGCAGTGGGTTTAATACTTCACATTCTGACATTTTCTCACTGTCTCACTTAAATCCCTTTCTCCATATTCTATTGCCGACTCTTTGGGATGATAACCACTTAAAAAGTGGCAATTACTGACCCAGCAAGCCGGTCATAAAAATGCCTTCACCTTGTGTGTCTGAGGCCCCAGAGGCATCTCGCCACATAATGCGCCTGTGTGGGTTTCCGAGCCCACCGATGTGCTGTTATTATCTCCCAGGAAGGAAATGTTCACATGTGGAAAGAGAAAGCACTCAGAGAGCTCAAACCTCCCCCAGGCTGCACTCTCCTCTCGATTTGTTACAGGATAAAAATCTGGATCTGGAGCTGCATTAATATACATACAGTGATAGAGGTGGAATATCATTATGATATTTTTATGAAATATACTCCAGTACATAATGTCACAAAGGATTTTTAAAAAGTCCTGGACACTCGGTGATATTAAGAACTTATTTCTTGACCCTAACTTCGCTCTAAAATTCTCAGTTTTTGGTTTATTAGTTATGTTTTAAATGAAACTAGTTTAACGTACATTTTTGAGATTCCAGCGCACGTTTTCATCAACTACCTTTATGCAAATATAAAATCTAAAAGAGATTATATTACATCGCCCACCAGTAACTCTAAAACATCACGACATTTCATTACTGCTTCCCACCTGAGATTCATTTCTATTTTTAAATTAATTTGTCTCTTCTGATTCATGTGTGTAGAGGAGTGAGCTCAATATGGATGAAATTCTCTGTTATGGTTTAGGCAAATTTAAGGCAATTGACAGCTTTTTTGGATGGATGGAATAACCACATGGATATGTCTGTTTTTAGCAAATCATCAACATAATCCTGTTGATTTACAACACTGAAACAACCATCTTTAAACCAATCACAATGGTCTTTGGTGGCGTTGCAGCGATGGAGCTAGCTGGATATATGCATGTATCTGTTGCTTCTTCCTATGTAGACAGACAGACAGAGTACTTTATTAATCCCTTTGGGAGGTTTCCTCCGGGAAATTGGCAATGTGACACTATTTATCTACAATGTCTCTGTTAAACAAACACATACTGTACATATTTTAAAAACTGGTACAACAATGTCAACATGTATTGTAAAACTCAACAAAACAATGTGCCAACATATCTACCTCAGGCCAGCATACAAACTTGCATAAAACCAGGTGCATAGAAATGTATCTGTTCAGACAGACTAACACACAAAAAGCATCATGGAGCCATGTTATTTAAGTTTATGTTGTTCTGTTTGATTTAACATTTGTACTTCTAATGATTATAAGACAATGTATCCTCCTTCATCTTCACATAGACGCATTCATCCCCACTTTAAAAGCTGAGAATGAGTAAAACCCTTTTGATCATTTTAAGTTTGATAAGTTTTAGGTGTGCCAGTGTTTTCTGTTGGTAGGACTGTGTGTTGCTGTATTTCCTGACTAAAAGAAACTGCTTTGTGTCTGAGTGGTACAGGTCTACTGGCCCTCATTACGTCTGTAGGAAGTAGTAGAATAACCCAACCTTAGTGTATTTTCAGGGAAATGAAGTGAGTGAGGATGTTGCTCATTATAAGAAGTATTAGCGATTGCAGTTATAATTATAACCATGTTACCACGACAAACTATCAAAGCAGTCTTTATTTTGTTTGTTGGTGTCAGTTAATGAGGAGCAATATGAGGATACCTGTCGTCCAGCAGTGGTGGAGCCCTGCGACATGCTGCCGGGGCTGTTGGAGTATTTATTTTTCTGGAGATCCATGAGGGCGTCTCGCTGCCGCTCGATGTCCGCCTTGTGGATGCTGTTCAGGGCCTCCAGGCTCTTGGCGGCCACGGAGTTGTGCCGGCGGTCCAGCGAGGAGGACGTGAACCCCCCGTTGGTGTTGTCGGGGAACCGCCGGGCCCCGCGGCCGCCGCCGGCAGCCAGGGTGTGGTAATCCCGCGGGAACTCGGCATCACCGGCAGAGATCATGGGACCCTTTCTCTTCTCTCGACCTGCAGCGGGGGTGTAGGGACAGGGGGGGTTTAAAGAGATGAGAGGAGGGGGGATAGAAAGTGAAGGAGTGAGCAGTGAGACAACTGAAAATGTTTCTGGTGACGCCATCACATCACATTATAAAGTGATCAAATAGTGACATTTATGGAATTAGTAAAATGTTTGTAGACTGATTTCTTACTTTTCAGGGAGCAAGTGGTTCATTTCAGGTTTGAAATTAATAGACAGAGACTTGAATCAACAGTGTTCGTGCAGTTAGTTAAAAAGCAGAGAGTAGCCACACACTGGATTAGACCTCTTGAACTTAATTAGACTGAACAGGCAACGTTTCGACTGACAAATTATGTGACCTGACAAAAAGCTCCAGAGCAGCTACTAAATGGAAGTTGAATGGCGTCGGTTTCCATAAATGATTCTGAAGCTCAGGTTAGACAAAACAATCATGACATAAGCATCATTGAAATAACAAAAATATACCTATAAATATGAAAATCCTTTTGAAATATTTCTTTAAAGTGGTGATGTCACATAACATGACAACATTACAAACATTTCCAAAAAACTACAGAAAGACACAGAAAACAAGAGAGGAAAATGTTTTCAACCCATGAAATTTCAGTTTTTATAAATTTGGTATGAATGTCAACTTTAACACCAGCACTGATGTGTTTTATCACAGTGCAGTCATTTAATTTAGTTTACAGTTCAAAAAACACATTTAAATGTGCAGTACGTCTTTAATAGGTTAGACCTTGAGGCATGTCAAGTGAGCAGCCGTGAGTGTTAATGTGAGGACTAACAAGGCTCCAGCAGCAACATCCATGCACTGATTTTGTCCTTGAGCAACCTGCACAGTATATTAATGTCTAGAAGAAACAAGGCTTTCTCTGTTTGTCTCTTGTTTCTCCCTAAACAGGAATACAAAGTCCTATTGTTCCACACACACACAGACAAACACAGGAGAAGAACACAACAACACAAACACACCTCTAGCAATATAGAGCCCTTGTGAAAACAGCTGCAGCATCTGTCTATTCCAACAACTGCAACTGTCCTGGGAACCCCGAGGCAAGAAAAAACTGTCACGCAGCAACGTCTCCTGCTATTATATGACAGCACGACTGTCTCACATATGTGTCAAAATCAGTCAAGGAGAAGTGACACAAATGGAAATGATGTATTCTTCTATGGGGACAGATTTAGTGCCCCCTTGTGACCAGTGATGCAAACAGCACTGCTGACTTAGTGAAGGTGCTCAGTTTCAGCTACAGTGTCCTGCTCACACAACAGGACAGTTCAGCTTAAAATTGTATAACCACTATCTACTGTTAATAAAATAATGCAGTGTTCACTATGTCCAAGTGTAGTGTAGTGTAGATATATGGAGGTTAGGAAACAACTCTGTAAGCAGAAAAAGGAGAAATTGAGAATTTTCCAAGTCATATTTTCAGCTTTTGAGAAATGTGTGAACTGCCATATTTCCTATAGCCAGCAACAGCAACGGGAAATTAAGAGACAAAAGCAGGAAATGGAACAAACTGTCTCACACATCAATCCACAGACACATTCAGTACAAAGAGTGTATACAGGCAGAGGCTGTGTATAACAGGCTTCTTACGTGTTCCAGTTCCTGTATGAAGTTCTTTTTAGATGCAACCTATAAAGCACATGAGCTGAGACTTTGGGCAGACAGGGTCTCTATACATTATTGATCTGTGCTATAAGGTCCTCTTATTCGCCTGCTGGGCAACAAAGCTGCACTGAGGCAACTCCTTAAACTTCATTACCTTGCACTTAAGAAACTATGTGACGCAGCTTGAAATTCAGCTACAGACTCCAGCAAATGATTCACCCGCAGAGGTATCGAAGACAGCACATGATAACAGCACACTGGACAAACAATATCTATCATTGTATCATAGTGAGTTATGTAGGGAGAAACGTGCGTGATCACATAAAATACATCCTTATTTTTCAAAAAACAAGAGTGTAGGTTTGGTTTCAGATGTGAGGGGACACAGGGAAATCACGAATTCTGCGATTTTTTTAAAGTGAGGGGAGCACACTCAGTGAAAAGTCAACTTTTAATAAAGAGAGTTTCATTAAGTCGAGGTTGCAGCAATTTCAAAAACACAGTGCCACAAAATCATTGGTGAGAACCTGAGCTGCTCCTGCACCACGGAGTCAGCCTAACAACAGCAATATTTGTAGCTGTAAAGTGTCGAGAGGAAACATTTGAGTTGGTCCCAGATGTAAATCTTCCAATAGGAGTGCAGAGACATGCCGGTGTGTCTCCATGGAGGGAGGACAAAAAAAGAGTGTTATAAAACAGAGGGAGAGACGGAGGAACATCTAGACAAGAGCTTGTCACTTTAATTTATGTGGAGCCTTGAGCAAACCCCTACATGTGGGGAGGGAGGTGGGGGGGGCGGAGGGTGGGGGGGGGTATGTATGTGGGACAAAGAGCTGCTATATTTTACCATGAGAAACACTGCTGGTCATCTGCTGCAGTACCTGCAGGAATTTACTGGACACGTTAAAAACAACTGTGTTACAGTGATGATGCACAACACCTGGCCCACATTTTTATTGGATTCATCCACAGAGTCATCAATGGCTCAAAATGAGTCCTTAATATTTATAGAAACACATGTAATCACAAGTGGCAGCTGACCAGTTCAACCAGTGCTCACTCACTGCCTGATGACGTCTCACATGCTGGTAGCTCTATTACAGAATCTGATTTTTGGCCTCACATTTTTGTCTTAATTAATATATATATATATATATATATATATATATATATATATATATATATATAAAAATATATATATATAAAATTTATCTTTAGCGTTAGTGTTTAGAGCCATTTAACTTCCTTTACGATACGATACCAAAAAGCTGATTATGAACAATTCTTTCTTGTCTCTCTCCTCGTCCTGCATATTATAGGATGTCCAGCTTTTTCTATAGCCATGTTTGTCTGGTTTTATGGATTTCTTTCATTCATTTTTGATGTATTTGTTGGCAAAGCTGTTTTTAATGGATCGTAACGTAATTTCCTAATAATCTCCTATGTAATTTCGTTTGACTAATTGAGTAAAGCTCATTGTCCAGAGTTCATAAGCAGCTGATTTCTGATGTAAATTCTTTGACAGAATTAATCTATTGAAACTTAAGCAAATGTTTTATCATAATTATATTTATTGGAAACTTTGGTCAATTACTCAGTCTTGTGTACTGACTCGACTGTAAAGATGCCGTTTCCTGTTCTGATTATGGTCTATGTACATTGCTTCCATCATAATGGTTGACTTTTGCTCCCAAGCTCGCTTTTCAAAATAAGACAGCATGTTGACATTTGAGATTTCAGTGTTATATTCTGGCCTGTCATGTCAAGTCTAATCTATTTTGCGTGTTCAACTGGAGGCACATACTGTACACATAAGCCCCGACCAGCAAATAGAGTAGGACTTGAAAATCACTACATGACTCATCCATGTGGAAAACCAGCTCCAGCTCTGCGGTCTATTTTCTCTTAACTCTACCGTGTCATTACTGTTCCTGGTGCTAGTTAATGGGCTGCCACCTCCTCCCAGCTTGCTCCTGGCACCACCTCTGTTATTACGGCTCTGCTAACAGCTAACAGCGCTACCAGTCCGGCTGATGAATCCCCCTTTAATTTACTCATGTTGTTGAATCTTTAACTGTGATGTTGTCGCCATCGGGTATATGTCGTATTTCAGCTTCACTCACATGTACGTCGGCACTTTTTACACATTAATACTGCAAACATGGGCTCAATTATTTTGACCTTATCGAACCGAGACCTGCACTAAAATCCTATAATAAATAGAGTAGTAAATTAAAATGTGTGGTTTGTACACACACACACAATGAAAAAGGTGCCATGCTGGCCGTCCACATGATTCATTATTCTGTGTTCATTATAGTTGAGGGGAGACTAAAAACCATGTGAGTGATTGTCATTGTGCCACTGATACCATATTTCAGCTGTCTGGGACACATTCCAAAATGCTGCTCAAGGCCACGTCCAAACATTTCTCATTACAAGGCTGTAAGTGTGTGTGTGTGTGTGTGTGTGTGTGTGTGTGTGTGTGTGTGTTGGTAGTACAACCTTGGCCACTGACGGCCAGGCTCTGACAGAGGCCATTAGTTAGTTTTACGGTTTCACCGGGCTGGGGTCTAATCATTTGTACTCGTCTGCGCTTCACTCAAATGTACTTCAAATTATTTTCTTCCTGTTTGATTTGAAAGCTATGGTTTGTTGAAGTGAGGCAGCAGGAGCAGAGTGAAGCCTGACGATGACTGTATATATAATACATGCATGACACTGGACCGTATATACTGTCCTGTCTATAGTGGTGCTTGGATTAACAGAAGCTGCAGTTCAGTGAATGTATGCATCTGCTGCAGGGCTGCGAAGATTCATATTGATTCACTGAATTTAATGTGGAAACAATTTGCTTGATTAATTAATTATTCACTCAACAGGAACTATCTCGTCATTTATGAAGCAAAACATGGAAATATTTGCAGCTTCGCTTTGGACTGGATCAATGTGAAGACTGAGAATCTATAGCAGGTATTTATCACTATTTTCTCACATTAACTGATAACGAACTAACTGTGAGCTGGAGTCTAATTGCGTGCAACAATAAAGGATCCTGTAAATGTCAATGAAACACGTCACCGTTGTTAAAGGTCCGGTCACACCAGCATTTAAAACAGTGACGTACACACAGCAGAGTTCAACTTTGACCCTCAATAGACTGACTCAATACTCCAATGATCCACTGACGTCCTCCGTGCTGTCCTCCTTGGACCTCACTTGTCCCTGCCGTCTTTGCCCTCTTTGCCACTGACTCATTCCTTTATTGATATATTTATTTTTTCATAATCTCAATCATATTCTAAAACGCAGCCAGTAGCATCGTTTCAGCGACTACAGCTGAGTTTGCTTCCAGCGCCGTCTTTCCCTCCTTCTCTCTCCATCAGAAATTCTCTGTTCATCAGAGATCCTTAAATAAGAAGGGAGGCACTGTGGCAGGAATGAGTGAAAGAAAAAAAATGGTGCTCCTCCATCCACAAATTAGAATATCCAGCTCTCCAGGGCTCTCGAAAATTAAAATAAAACCCAAACAAGATCTGAACGCGAACGCAGAGTGGGCTATATTTGGAACAAGGTCTGCCTTTGCTGAATACAAAATTTCTCCAAACTGTTGCCGGCAGGGAGGCGTTCAGGATCACAGTGAACCAGCGTGCAGCTACACTCACAAAGACTGTCTCATATGTCTAACCTACAATCACTCGTATTAGGAACGGAGCGTGCCTTCCCTTCAGGTCACATGTGCATTAGCCTCTCGTACATTTAACAGCGTTACTATTCTCAGACTTGGACCACTTACGGTCTTTGAGCGCAGATTTATAATTGCAGTAATTATTAGTAGTAAAACCAGTAGTATTCCTGCTGTGAGAGAACAAAGTAAGTAATGTGTCGGGCACTCAGTTAACAACTTTAGGAGGAAGGAGCCTCCATAGTTTCTTTGACCTCCAGTTCAATCTGAGAGTGCTTCATAATTCATTTACAGCTGGAAGATTAATGAAAAAGTTATGGGGTGTCTCAAAATACCAGAGAGACTTTCTAAAATATCTCCCGTTATGAGAGTCAGCTCAGAGCAGACAGCTCGCACAGACACAGCCAATCACATCAGCCTGTTGTGTCCGGCTCCAGAGAACAGCCACGCGTCAACCTTCAGCCTCCAGCCGCAGTTCACACAGGTCTGAAGGACACTGGACCCTGGACACGCTGTCTCTGTAGAGCCTCAAGCAACGAGGGCTCCAACTGATCCTGGGATGAGGATTTAATACATGAATTCAATACTGAGTTTAGATTCTTTAAAATACTGCCACGTCCTCTGTGTGTGTGTGTGTGTGTGTGTGTGTGTGTGTGTGTGTGTGTGTGTGTGTGTGCGTGTGTGTGTGTTGAACAGACAAACTGGTTAAGCTCCAGATAAACATCACTGCACCATGGAAACTTAATGTCCTCTGCTCTGCTGGGAAAACATGCCCAGTTCATCTCTCTCTTGTCTCTCTCTCATCTTCTCTCCTCCCACGCCTCCTCCCCCCTCCCCTCTTTACCCACAAAGAATAATGTGTATAATAACCACTACATCTTACTATGTCACACCAAATGAATTTCAATAGAGAGCTAATTATGGAATAAATATTCATCCTGTCCATGGTTAAAAACCGACGCCTGGAGCCGCCGTACAGTACATACAGCATCAGCATGAAACACAAGGGAGTGATGTGAGATGACAGGATGGTGTGAAAGCATGCTTCAGTGTTTGAGCAGGAAATTCATGTTCCTGTGGGAGTGAATGAAGATTCATATGTGTACCTTCATCACTATAATATTTCCCACCTCCACTGTCACATAAGCGAACCCACATGAACCAGACTGTCTTGAGGATTTTCAGTTTTTCAGGCTTCTAATCTTTCAAAGCTACAAACAACAACAAAGTGAGAGCAAAGAAAAAAAGGAGGGAGAACAGAAAAAGATCAGTCACCTCTCATTATGAAACACAACTTAATTCAAGCATAAAGCATTCATCCATACATCCAGTGGCTACACTCATTTATCCTTTGGAGGGTTGATCCTGGCTGACACTGGCTGAGAGACGAGGTACACCTTCCCACCAGGTGAAGGAGAATAACAGTCACTCCTAAAACTGCTCAACATCTGATCCAGATATTTACTCAACTGTTCAAATAATAATGATGTTTGATTCCATCTGTGGAAGGATTCACAGATTCACATCTACGGGCATTCTGGAGTCGCCAAGAAACTCAACCTGTATATCTGCAGACTGAGGGAGAAAACCCACACAGACCTTAACATGTTAACTATTTCAACCTGGTAACATTAACAAGCCATAACACATGTTGGTGGAGAGATATCGTCATAGCGACTCTCTCATGTTATCCTCTCTACATCACAGGTTCCCACACACCAGCTCTTTTCTAAAGGGTCAGACTCATCCTGTAACTCTGTCTCCTTTGTCGTCCCTTTCGACTCGGCTGTGGGTCATTAACACATTTTATCGACTGCGGAAACACCAGCAGCCTCCGCGCCTTCCCAGCTAAGACAAGAGGAGCCCATCAGTGTTTGTTCATGGCTGTTTGGCCTCAGACGACCAAGAGCAGACACGCACGCCATCCATGCTGCTACACCGAGTGATTACAGTTGATCAGCGTCCCACCCACCCCCAACAACTGTCAAACACTGGGCAGACACGGATCAACACTCACACACCTCACTACTACTACTATTTCTACTATTACTACTGTGCTAAAGAAAAAAATGTGAGGTACTTTGAAAGCTTTAGTTACTAGTTACGTTACAGATTACAGTTTTCATGCCCCTCCTGTCCAGTGAAAAAAATGTATCTCCAGATGTTTTGATTTTGAATGTCTGAAATTTTCTCCTCCTTCTTCAGCTAAATAATAATTTAAAAAGCCTTTTGGATCAGCTGGAAACTTAATTATCAGAAAGCTGAAAACAGGAACATGAACCCAGACATGTCAGATATCTTATACTGCACCAGGAGTACTACTGCTTTTCATACTTCAAGTGCATTTTGCTGTTAATACTTACACACTTTTACTTAAGTTCAGTTCTGAATGCAGGACTTTAACTTGTAGATGAGTGTTTTCACTGTGTGGTATTCTTTTACTGAAGTGTCTGGATGCTTCCTCCACCACTCAAATCTTGAGGGCTGATGAAATGAGGGCTTTAATAAAGGCACATTTATAGCACAAATAATCCCATGTGACGCTTCAGTGTGACATTTATCCACCGCTGATGTTGTTACACGGTCAGTAAACACTGACATTTATCACTGTATCAACATTAGCCTGGTGCCAATGACGAAGCTTTCTTTTGGGTGTCATCTCTGAACATTCGTGCCAGCCAGGTCACTCGTTATACGAAGCCACTGCGCAGACTTCTGAACATCACTAGGAGCAGATCTGAAATTTGATGATCCGTCTTCAAAGAGAATAATAATTTAGGACAGTCTGGAAAAAAAGACATGCCTTCATGATGAGAAGTGGGGACAGCTGAGACTAAATCTTCTTTCACGTCACCCCCCCCACTCTGATCCTCTCGCTGTCTTGTGCTGGATCTATACTGCATGCTCAGTGAATTTGAGCCTCGCCAGCTACTTTTTAAACAAAACTTCACACTCGTATCAGCTCATCCTCGTCCAGGTTTCCAGCTCTGGGACACTCGGTGCGTCAGTTTACCAACAGTCAGGACGCGGCCCGTCCCCGGTGCCATTAAACTGGGATGAGAGGCAGCATGAGTAGATGAAAGAGGGGAGGATGAGAGCAGGTATACGACTGAGGTTATCGAGCGGCCACGTTGCATCACACACACATGATTGAATTCGGCCCCTGAGGAGCACACAGCTAATACACATGCCTCTTCTCCTAGTTACTCCACAAAAATTGCAGCACCTACAGCAACACTCGGGCTCACCCTTCCCTCACCTCGCAGCCAACGACAGGGCGAGACCTGTTCTGAGGCCAGCCATCAATTCCAGCTCAGATAGGAAGCTCTGGTAATTAGAAAGTGATATTTCTGGCTTGTCTGAGCCCAGGACACGTCCTGAAGGTGAGTAATTGGTATCATTGAGTGAACAGTGGGACAGGATGAGTCAGGGATCGAGATCTATTAGTGGCCACTAATCAGTGTCTCACACTGGGCTCTGGGAGGCGGCCAGCTGGATGACTGCTGCTTTGTGACACAGCACAAAGCAAAGCAAACAAATATGAGCAACAATGCCGAGTGTGCTGTAACTGTAAATATTTGTGTGTTACGTTTAATTGGAGTCAATCAAAAAGCCTTGGGAAACATTTAAATTCTGCCATTCTGACTTGTATTTCCGTTGATCCTTTAATCAGTCTGACTGTCACTCTTCTCAAATTGTGGAAATCTCATTTAAAAGGAAACTCTTCAGTATTAATATATGCAACACAAAACATCTGAGCTGCAACTAGGGCAACTGTGAGTCTTTGAAATCTGACGAGCATGATTCATTTATCATATAAATACCGGGACAGAACATCAGCATCTTTGTGTATAAATATAAATGACAGAGACAAATTATAGCTGTGACAAAGATGAAATGAACTTTAACAATTGTTTAATGCATTTAGGTAAAGAGGAGAAAATATCCTTCAGGGTCTCTTTTCAGACACGTGACACATCAGCTTAAAGTCATCTTTCTGATTTCATCCAGAGAGAGCAGATGATTTGAACTATTCTCATTTAGGTTCTATTACATTAAGTCAATCTTGTAAATATTGCACATGTAATGTATCTTCATTCAAATAAAGAAACACAAACTCCCCACATATTATTCAGCATATATACCTCAAGTACCCAGTGTCGACTTCAGGTACTGTTGTTTCAGTAAATGAAGACAATGCACAGATAAAAGTTAGAACCATGTGTCAAACAGAAATAAAAATCAATTACAGGAAACACTATATGGATATATCAATAATCTACTTTTATAAAATATGCAAATCTTCAAGTGCAAACTTCATGGTTAACATTATTGCACGTTTTTTCTCGTGTAGCATGAAGCTCAAACATTTTTCCTTAATGTCTTCAGTGGACATTACTGCAGACGATTCACATTTGGATGGGATGATATCTGTGTATTTCAGTTTCTATAACCTCATCTGTGAGAGCTAGTTGTAAACTGACTATAGTTCAAGAATTCACTACATCTACATTTGGTTGAGGCTAAACTAAAAATTTTAGTTTCAGTCTTGTCTCAGTGTTGGTCTCACTTGTTGCTACATGTGTCTTTGTCATGTGACCATCAAGCATCTGTATTTCAGATGTAACGATAAAGAATGTGTTGTGTGGCGTCTAAATCCAAAGGACGGTACTGATTGACTGTTAGAGCTGACTCTCATTAGGACTAACAGTGAGACAATAGCCTTGGTCTTGACATGGTCTCAAGCCTGTTTGGACTCTCTCAACTTCAAAGTCAGTGTCAGTTGAAGACTAAAGGTTTTGAAAATAAAGAATATCTGCTGCTGAAGACAGGAGTGAGCTGAGATGAAGCTGATTTTTTTGGTAAAATGAAGGTGCCAGTTTTGACAAGGAAGAAGAATGCTTGGAATAAAAGATCATATCAGTGGTACTGCTGCATCGATTTCAATACTTTTTAAAAAAAAATGTCAGCAATCATGAGTCAGCAACGTTATGAAATGCGGAGCTAAATTGGTGGAGCAAATGGTTTTTAAATGCTCTTTTAAAAAGGTCTTGACTAGTAGTCGTTGTAGAAACAGACTCACAATGCTAAAACATCTGTTTATATTTATCAGAATCTGAAAGATGGGGTATCTGGTGGTCTTTTTTTTAAAAAGCACAAAATGCCAAATAATAGTAATATTTATTTTTCATTCAAGTCTACCAGCTGGAATAAGGTTTAGCGGGTAAAAAATTGTAGTTTATAAGCAGATGGTGTTTTTAATCAGAATAATTTACTGAAACTGGTCCTTTCCCAACACACTGTCTAAAAATATGCTTTGCCTTGCAGATGGCGCGCTCGCATGATGTGCAGATTAACCTCTTCCTGACTGACAGCATGTCACATGAATGGTCATAAGTCGGCTGGTGTGGGAAAAATGCAGAGGGCCAGGCAATTAACAAGACTGATGTGCTCGGAGGAAAAGGGAAGCAGGAGGGAAATCCACTCAGCTGAGGAGGCAGTTTCAAAGGACTGAGTGTCTGTGTGTGTGTGTTTGTGCAGTAACGTCTGCCACTGCCCGCCTGTCTGTTTCTATATATGCATATTTCTGAATTTCAAAGCTTAAAGTTGCCTTACTGATAATGAAATCCCGCCACCATAAGTGCCAACTGCTTATACAAATAATACACAAATCCATAAATAACCATGAGCCCTGATATCCAGAAACTCATTCCGACACTTGCTGGGAATGTTCTTCTACCTGGCATTTCAAAAAGTCTTTCATCTGTCAACCCAGAAGTAAGGCAGCGGAGTTGATTTAAACCCGGGCACGGTGACCCAGCCGATGTGTAATGCCACTGTGTATCCAGCACAACAACTTCTTTAAATCCGCCCATGGCCGCACTCTCAGGGACATGAGGAGAAAACCTTTCGCTGTTTCATACTGAATTGTAAAGTCTAAACTGCTCTCACTTCACCATCTCAAACCCTCAGAATGATTCAGTTCGGTGCCTCTCCAGCTCCTTCCAGCATCACTAATGGAGGCAGACTCAGACAGACTGCAGTCTACCTCCGTCTCTGCTTGTTATCCCTGATCTCCTCCGTACTGCTCATGTCCCCTGTCTCCTCTTAGCCCTTGGCATGTGAGGCTGACAGCTCAGTGGGCTCGGAGCCAGAGCTGATACTACTGTCTGTTGTAGGTCAGCCTCCCTCTGGGGGGGGCAAACACACAATCACAATACAGTTAACAGGAGGCCGTGCCCCGGTGGCTCAGCGGGTCATGTTCTTGCAGCACTTTGGGTGTCACATGTCTTCCTCTTTCTCCCTCCCTCCCTCACATCCTCTCTGCCTCCCACCCTGATAATGTAATAAAAGCAACTCAACACAAACACTGCTGGTTAGTAGCTTTATCTGCTGCAGAGCGTGCACATATGGAGGATACACTCAGTGCCTGACGGGTACAGTACATTAAGTCATAGGCTGTAATATCTTTGCAGTGATTGTCTCGCTGTATAAACAGGCGCCGATTTACGTGGGTGCTTGGGAGCTCAGGTAATTGTGAGCACCCACAGGAAAATCATACTGTAGGGTGAGTTTTAACTGTGAGCGTGTTCGTTCCGGTATATTCAGGATATGACTGCTGTTATTCTATATTCTTCTTCCCGACAATACCAAAACCAACAATATGTTACAGTACTGCCTTGAGTCCAAAAAAGTTAGGAGGCTGCGTGACGCAAATAAAACAGAGTGTGATCATTGTCTAATCATTTCTGATACTGACTCAATGAAAACAGGCCAAAGAAAATATATTTTAAGTTTGACCTCATCAACTTCATGTAAATATCTGCTTCTTCTGAATTTGATGACAGCAGCATGTTTCAAACCAGTCGGGACAGGAGCAACAACAGACTGTGAAAGTTGTGGACTGATCCAAAAACACCTGATCCTTCCACAGGTAAACATTGGTAACAGGTGATAGGATCATGACTGGGTCTGAAAGGTTCATCCTGGAAAGACTCACCACTTTGTCAAATAGAGGACTGTATAAATGAGATAAATACACAGACTCAGGAACAGTTTATTTGTGAATGACTGCATTGTGTTTTTATTGATGTTTTACACATGTTTTTTGGAATCTTGGTTGTAGGTCTGTCAGCACTTTCTAACGTCCCTTCACTGTCTGTGACATTGGTTCCTTCGGAGATGAAGACAGCTCATATAATAATATACTAATATATTCTTTCATTTTTAAAAAAGCTCAGTAATTTCCTACAGTTTCCTACAACATTTTGCCACTGTAGTTTATGTCAGGGTTTTTTAAAGTCTGAGACTGGGCCTCCACTCAGGCAAAGCTGGAAGAGCCCAATGCACAATTGGACTGTAGCTGTTTTTTTTTCTTGCAAACCAGTCAGTCAGAAATGTGGTGAGTGAGCACAGAACTGTGCCTGTATTATGGTGTGTTGATCAAATTTGCTTTGTCGCTTGTTTAAATGGCCTCTAATCCATCCAAATCCATGTCATGTATCGTGTGTACGTGTTTCACACTGTGTATTTTCTCAGGTACTGATTTTACTTGGCTGGAGGTACTTTGGTGATCTGTTCTTATTTGGATGAGGTGGATGTTTTGACTCAAACCGATTAACCTAAATGATACGGTAATGTGACGATCTCTACACAGTTTGTAAGCTTTATATAGATTCATATTTCAGGCAGCCCAGGGGGGAAAAAAATCAATTTAGTGCCTGTGACAGTATGTGAGGTGTTGCCTGGTTTGTTATGTGCTGTGAATCTGTAAGACTGTCTGCACCACTGATCAAGTTCCATTACAGTGACAAATACAAGAAGTGAATACAAACCAAATGTATTGAATTGAGATTTTGTTTAATGTCAAAGTGAGGATGCTGCACACATGGATTCTTAAGAGGTTCATGGTTGGGGGGCGTGGTAAGCTTTGATCTGGACTGGTAACTTTTTATAGTGTGCTGCCAATCCAAATGTACAGAGGTACCATTACCATTAAGAATTGTGACAGGAAAGAATTACACAACAGATTTTTGGCCAGACTATGAAGCAACTAGGGCGGTTATTTAATTATAAAGCAAAGACTTACATAATAAACACCGAAACACAGAATATTATTGCAGTTGTTTAAAAAGGCTCCGTCAGAACATTTGGATTTGTTTCTTATCTCGGAGCTTTTTGTCAGACAGTCGTGACTCTTTGGTAAATGCTAGATCAAAGAAATCAGAAGGAAAACGTCAGCAGTGACTCGGATTAAAAGCTTCATATGGATCTTTGCTTTGCTCTTTCTCTCCAGGCCAGCACAACTTCATTCCAACATATTCCAGAAAGAGGAAGGCCCCTGCAGTCTCGAGATGTACAAACTGATATCAAACCAGCATCAAAGGGAATTCTGAAGCCCCAGATTCTGAGTCACTCGATCCTCCAGAAAGAATGAAAAAAAAAAAAAAAAACAACACAGCGGTACATCCACTTCAAAAAGCTTGAAATTGATCAGGAGTCAGTGGTGTGCTCTCACAGGAGGCCGATGTACAAACTTGACACACCTCAAAATAACAACACTATTGTCTCAGATGAAGATGAAGCAGTGAAAGCCTGTGTTACCACCAGAGAGCAGCTACAGCCACACTGATTCCCTCTGCACGGCGAGTCTGTGACAAACACACATTCATTTCACAAGCTGGAATAATCACTCTGCATATCCATTTGCATTTCAACCAATTGCAGCAAGTCCCCTGAGCATGTTCAGCACGTATTAATACAGCCCTTGAGAGAGAGAGCGAGGGAGCATATAAAGAGTTGGAGGGGGGCTAAATGTGCCTTTTAAGCACAGGTTTTGATAAGGAAGTCTTTGTGGACAGTGTCCCACATGCTGTTGCTCCAAGCAGGAGCAGGAGGAGTGAAGGTCAACCCAGGTTAGCTGGCTGCCCGCTGCAGACTTTCCCTGCCCTACATGACAAAACACTGCTTAGTTTGGCTTTTCTCTCCTCTGTCCTTTCACCCTCCCCCCCCTCATTTCCTCTCTCCTCTCTGGCTCCTCTCCCTCTCTGCTATCTTTTTTTTTTTTTGGTTCTCTTGGGGCTATGCAAAGAAGCCGGATAATCCTGGTGCATGCAGCCTGCGAGAGTCTTCTGCAGAGTGGCTGGATCACTACAGCGACAACCCAAAAAATCTGCTGGTGCATAATGTGGCAGTGTGAGCAGGAATGAATGAAGGGATGGAGCGTACCTGGCTCGTGGTCCTGTGCAGGTTGGTGTCCCCCTCTGGCCGAGACTCTACATGGCACTGGTGTGTGTGTGTCTGCACATGTGTGTCTGTGTGTGTGTGTGTGTGTGTGTGTGATGGAGGAAAGAGAGAGAACTGAGTGCTGTTGAGGAGACGGGGAGAGTGCACAGTGCAGTGTAGAAGATTGGAGGCAGGGTACTCAGTGTGTGCTAAGACAGAGCCTGTGCATCTCCCTCCCTCTCTCTCTCTCTCTCTCTCTGCCTCTCTCTCTCGCTCTCTCTGTGTGAGTATAATCCTTTCCACAGTCTACGGGGACGAGCTGCAAATGAACCAGCTCTATCTCTCCCTCTCTCCCTCCACTTGCCTCTTGTTCTGTATCTCGGCTTTGCACATGAGCCCCGAGCAGAATTACCCTCCCCATGCCTCCACCTTGCAGTAGATAAGCCAGAACTGCAGAGAGCACTCTTGCCCTTAATGACTGCCACAACTCTATCACGCCTTTCCCCCTCTCTTTCCCGCCACTAAGGTCTTTACGACGGCACCATGTCCGCGCTCGCTGGTGTCGCAGTGACTCCTCTGTATGATTAGACCGCCACTCCAGCGCTGCTATTTAGACATGCATGTGTATTGTTTATACAAGCACTCAGGACGCGATAATACCTCGGTGTCATTACAGCGCTGCTTTGTTTGTGCACAGGCTTCAGTTGCATTTGAAGTTTTGTGTACTCATTTCTGGCAACACTTTAAGATGCAGTATGCAAATGTTGTTAGTGACTCAGACTATCCTTCATCCCATCTGGAAATGTCTGGCAACATATTAAACAGGCAGCATGTTTGAGCAGAAAGGACTCCACTGCCTCCAGTCGCCTACATTATGTAATAAAACCTGCACTTGTGTTTATAACGGTTCAAACGGCTGCTTTTCAATGTTCTAATGGTAAAAGAGTTCACCCAAATTACAGAGAATTATTGCTCAACTTACAGCTAGCTATTCAGATAGTTTGATTGGATCTGGGAAGGTTTTGAGGCAGAATATGGCCAAAAGTATGCAGACATCCCTGTCCATATACTTATGGACAGGTATAGAACACCCCTGGGTTGATTGGACTGTGAGTCAGACCTGATCACTCGACATCAGTGTTGGACCTCACTGATGCTCTTGAGTCTAAATGGGAACAAATCCCCTCAACCAGGTTCCAACAATCCAATATGGGTGTAACGTTCAGGTGTCCGCATAGTTTTGGCCATGTGGTGCATCACTTAAAATTTCTGCCTCCACCCAATACAATGGAGGTGGATGATTTTATTTATGCTGCTCAAAGAATCCAAAACAACTTTTCCAAGTTTCCACTGGAACTCTTTTCAACTGAATATTGTGTAATGAATCTGGCGACAGTGACGATTATTCAGAATAAACAGAACGTTTTTTTTTTCTGAAAACATTTTTGTTTAATCTGTCAGTTATTTTCTCGATCAGTTCTTTGGTCTGTAGAATGTCAGATTTGAGTGCAAATGCCCTTCAGCTTCTTCCAGAGCCCAAGGTGACGCCTCATTTTGTCAGCAGAGTAAAAATCCAAAAGATGCTCAATTCTCTGTCATGGAAGAGAACAAACAACAGCAAATATTCACATTTGAGAAGATGGAACCAGTGAATATTTGATCATTTTTTTCTGAACATGGGGAAACAATTAATCAATTCTGAAAATTACTATCGACGTTGTGAGCAGAACAAATAAATTCCCATTGGTACCGGAGAGGCAGCAGAAGAAATATCTCAGACTGAGTCTTTATGGTCCTCAGGTATTCTCATAAATGTGCCCGGACGTTATTTGTCACCGTTGTCAAATACAGATGTCATGCCGAGTGGAATTAGACATCGTCTCATTACCACTTAAGCTGCGGACATACAGTACGCTGCCTATTCATGTCGTTCACTTTCACAGCTGCAAGAGCGATCAGCGGCCTACACAACAAATCGGTTGTGATGTTCAGATGACTTTATTTGCTCCAACTGGGTCTACATATCCACACTGTGACAGCTATATCCATCTGTATGTGTCTGTTTCTATAACGCGAGTCTCTGCCTGTTTAGACCAATTTCCTCTTCCTGCATGCCCACTCAAACGCTCCCGATTCCCAATTTAGACCGAGTGTTTCTCCCCGCCCACACACTCGGCCTACTGTGCGTATCCATGATGTTACAGTGCTCCAACACGTCAAACCTCTCGCCTCCCTGTGATGGCTGCGGGGTGGAAACGCGAGCCCGGCGGATTATGAGCATGTCAAATTGGCAGAATGTATTAGCGTCACACCGATCACCGTCACATTTAGCCCCACTAGTCAATTATCAAGATAGATAGCTCATACAGATAATAGCCTGCAACGGCAACTGGACCCATTTTCTGCTTAGTGGACGGAGGGAAATGAAGAGAGATGGAGAGGCAAGAGAGAGGAAGGAGAGGAAGCATTAGCGATGTTGTGATAGGAAGAAAATGCTACTTTCAGCACAGCTAAAATCAGATTGCGTCGACTGAGATAGAAGGAGAGGAGGGAAAAAAGGGGCCTTTATTATTGCAGACTGCCTCCTCTGGATCCTAGGGGCCCGGGTGGCAGAAATATGGAGGCAGAGGCACACTTGTCATCCCAATGAAATCATTCTCCAAGGCTGCTGAGGAAGGCAAGAGCTGCACAGAGATGAGATCCTACAGCCTCTGTGTGTGTGTGTGTGTGTGTGTGTGTGTGTGTGTGTGTGTGTGTGTGTGTGTGTGTGTGTGTGTGTGTGTGTGTGTGTGTGCGTGCAAGGCATGAAGCAAGACGAGTGAAAGAGACAGAAAAGTACGATCAAAAACTGTATGCTGATTATATGCTGTTTGCTTACAGGCATATTTTCTGTCACACACTCTGCAGATATATTTTCCTTCTTCAATCTAAACACCACAAACAACACGCGATTCATGTCATCACGTAAATCTTCACTCCGGTGATCCATAAATCAACCGTTGGTTACTTTGAAGTCTGGATGATGTGACTTGGTGCAGGATTTTTTCTGACACTCTCATCCAAAGCAGCGTGCCTCGAGTATAAATCCCACAGATCAATCTAAAAAGCAGCATCCAAGCTCATACAACCAGTCAATTAATCAAGGACAGATCATGAAAATAATCATTAGTTGAAGCACTAGTATGTGTGATTTGTTGCATTTTATAGGTCGACACAAAATAACAATGAATCTGAAGTATCTACAAGAAACAACTAAAAAGCCACAATAGCATAAAAGCATTTGTTGTGGAAAAGCAAGGTAACCTGATATCTGTGGTTTAGTTGTTCTTTTCCCTCTGAAAGTCCAGCAGGCCAAAGATCAGTAATGTTTATGTTAACTGTGCCAAGAACAATGGGAAATAAAACAGACTTGGTTTATTACCTGGAACATCACCATCTAATAAAGCATGGAGAGTGCAAACGCATACAGTCTCACAGTAGCAGTGAAATCAACCTCCTGGAACAAGCAGAGCGGCGCTGAGAAAAAAAAACAGCAGTAAACTACTATGTGCTGCTTCCAGAGTTATTACAACCTCAGAATTGTTTCTGAACCAGCAGAAACTGAAGTTAAGGTTATTGTGGAGACTCGGGTCAGAGCAACCAGAGCGTTAGCGGCAGGCTAACAGCTGTGTTTTGATAATGTCGAGCCCAAAAACACTGACTTCATCCCTTCATATCAATATCATTGATTATCACATTGATCTCACACAGTTATAATCTGCTGCTTCTCCCTGAGTTACAGCCTCAGACATCACACATGCTGCTACTTTCATTTACGCAAAAGACATAGAGCTGCTGAAGCTTTTGAACCTTTTTACTTTCATGTCAGTGCTTGTGTTTGACATTTGTTTTTGCACTGCTTCTTGTACCGTCTTCATGTTGTGCTGCTTCTAACCCCAAGGCTAAATAAAGTATTTATTCATCTGTCTATGTCTGACCAACAGCACACAACCTAAAGATTTTTGGTTTACTTTGACGTATTTGCTTGAATGGTCTTTTCTGTCGATCAACTAATTCATTAATCATCTAAACAGCTCTAGAATCTACTGCTAGGGGATTTAAGGCTTAAGAGAATGAAGTATTTGATTCATACTCTGATCATCTGTTAAGGAAAAACTCTTGAGAGAAAACTTTTCTATTTCCTGGCCCGAAGACAATCATAAACTAACCTCAGCTCTCTCCCTCCTCCTCATCTCTCTCCTCATTTCAGATGCCCCATTATTCCACTAGACAGAAGCTTTTCATTTGAGTGTCTGATCAGGGTTTCAGGAGGACCTTGCTGTACATCAGCAAATGAGGAGCTTGTTAAACGCTGTTCACTGTAATTTAGTCATCAGTGCGGTGGAGCTGCGTGTTTGCTTTCCGAGGACACGTGTCAAAGCTGTCACGCCAGATCTGAGATAACAAAGAGCAGGGTGAGATCAAAGCTGTCACATAGCACATGTAGAAAACACAACCAGCTGACACACATACTCCAACATACAAACACACGTGATGCGTGCAGGCAGTCGCGTGTATGGATGCAGCCTCTGTGCACATATTGCAAGTGAAGATAGTGTATTTTTATATTTACAGGCAAAAGTTGAAATATGTTCTCACAGGTCACTTCCTCTGTGTTCAATTTCAAAAATTCCCATGTTTATGAAGACTTTTCCTGCCTTGTGTCAGGACGTCAGGTTTTTAAATTCATGCTAACAATTAAGTAAAACATGCTCTCATATTACTGTCAAGTTATTAAAGCAGCAGAAACTGAAGGACAGGCTCTGGTCTCAGCTGCTAATGTCTACATACTAACATGCTCACAATGACAATGTCAACATGCTGATGGTTAGCAGGCACAATGTTTACCATGTTCATCATCTCAGTTTGATGTGTTTGCATGCTAATACTTGCTAATTAGCATCACGCAAAGCAGAAGGAAGAGGAATTATGTATTTTTGGTTCTAAGTCACAGTATTGGTGAAGCTAGAATTCTGAGCTAATGGTGGTGGTGCTAAATGAAAAGTTGAAGGATGATCAAGGTCATTGAAAGTCAGTAGTTGGTAAGATTTTTCAGGCTGGACCAAAGTGACAGAGACTTGAAACTTCAAACAAGTGAAGGTAGCGAAACACTGCTTTCAGCCTGGGGTTAAGTTCATCTTTAACACCCTGTTATTTTCTCAATTCTCAGCAATTTTCCATAATCTCTGTCAGGCCGGGTACATGTTGGACTGATCCCAAGTCTAAAAATCATTTCATTCAGTTCCAGTAGAGGTGTTTTATAGAACCTTATTGGTCCTGGGTCACAAATCTATACTCAATGTCACGTCTTAAGTCAATTTGTATGTGATTCGAGCTACAGACCGGAGTCCCCATCCATAACATATAATCCTGTGAACTGAGCAAACAAGACTTGATATCCCCAGTGATGTCTGAGCCTACACATCCAGCACCGTTCAGAGTAAATGGAAAACGTGAAACAATGTGTGTCACAGTCAGACAAATCTGCCGACATGATGAATTTCATAAACCACGGGCAAATAAAACAGGCAGGTACTTTCTTCATCCAGCACGTCACAGGAAGTCTTTTTACCTGCGACAGCGTGTGTGCGCTGGAAGCCAATTCCTCTCTGCTCTCTCTGCCCTGATGTGTGACAGTAATGCTATCTGATAGGCTGCTCCCTACCAGAGGTGTCACTGAAATAGCAATCCCTTATCAAGGACAAAACGTAACAGCTGTAAGAAAAAAAATCTGGAGATGAATATCTGTGATTCAGTCTTTCAGGGAAAGTTGTCAAATTAGACTCTGAATGTATTTCCCACTGCACTAGAAATGCCAGAATACGTGAAAGTGGCAGGAAGACCTTGAAGTAACCTCCTCACACACACACACACATATACACAAACACACACTCATGCACACATTGCAAAATCCAAAACCCATGACAATTCTTAATGCTTTTCCTATGGCATCTTAAAAGCTACAACAAAGGCCATTTGAGGGAAAAATCAGTCCATGTGTTTATGGAGCACAACAAAAAAAATCACCCAGAGACTTCTCTCAGCAAGAAAAGCTCAGGAAGCTGATGGAAAGATGCAAGTGTGTGTGTGCAACAACAATCTGTGTCTCAAATCAACCCTCTGCTGAGGGAGAAGGAAACATGGAAGCTGCAGGCTGAGAAGCTGATTGGCTGGTGTGTCTGACGAACAGGGAATCAAACTTCAACAAGCACACACACACCAGGACAACATGGAGCCACTTCAGAGGAACCTTTAAAGTATAACAGTGAAGTTTGCAGACAGATTTTGCTTATGAGTTTTAATACAAAGTCATCCAAACCCACAGAGTCTTCGGCTCCGTCAATAAACCTTTATTCACAATAGACAGTTTGACCTTATGAAGCAGGAAACACAGAGGTGTAACTAAGATAATTAACAATGGCTGCACTACATTCAGTAATCTGTGAGCCAGCACGTACGTGCTGAAAGCAAATCCCTGGACTGACACAGCCAAACAGTCATTAATGAGAATTAATATTATTAGTTACACCTGTGTTAGACAGTAAAACGTCCACTGTGAGAAAGGTCTGCAGGTTGTACTAATGTAACAAGTCCCTGGTGGGATTTAAAGAGGCACTTCATCAATCTTACATGTCAAAGTCAATTTACTCGTCACAGTGAGACTCCGCCGAGTCTGAGGAAATACTGCTGGTGATGTCACGGTCATCTCAGCGTGCATTACAAACTAGGGTGCGAGGAGTCTGAGGGATGTGATCAGTTACCAGACAGGAGGGCTCTAAAGATGAGACGCTGTCATTTTGGAGCTTTGGGACATGAGCGATCCAATGTTTTCGCAGCGTCAGTCGAGTCTGAGGGACCAAGACCAAATCACTGGATTGCTCTTTAAAGGGATCAATCAACAGCCTGAGGTGTACGCCAAGCACCTATGATGTCCTGCCCGGGGTAGAATTTGCCCTCATGTCTTGTCATGTCTCAGGGTGAGACAGACTTTAAAAAAACAAACACAGCCCCCTCACTCATTTGAAGGCGGCTGCGTTGAAGATGCAGCAACCTGGTTCATATTTTGCTGCACTCCAATGCAACGCTTGTTTTTTTAAGGAATCAGAGAATCTAAAAAAAGCGGTAATACCATGAAAATAAATGTATGGACCAAAGGGAGATAAATGTAGACAGCATTTTGACAGGTGTCATCTCGACTGATGTTTGTCAACTCAGCAAGATACAACACTGTCCTATTTCCCAGCATCAACATGCATCAACTCAGCAGAAAACCTTTCCACAATCAGTCCCCTGATCGACACATCCAATCTAAACTGTACCTCGACTTCTTCCTCCATCTCTGGACACATGATATTAGATCTTTGCAGATGTACATCAATATTTTCCAACTCATTTGGCCGACTGCTGATTTTTTTCATTTCAGAGAACATGAACATATCATTCTGCCTCCACTGGCAGATGCATAAATTAAATGCAATGCTTTCAAAATGTTCATATTCTTTGAGGAAAATAAGAAAACTCCTGCTGACAGGTTGCTTCAATGGTTCCTGTCTCTTCAGGATGACGGCCCTTAAGATGAGCAATTAAATTTGTACTGTTGAAGGACTGTGATCTGGCTCCTCCTTGCATGACTACTATCGATGACGTGCAGATATTTTTGTGCATCCCTACTTGTGTCTGTATGATATGTTGTGCACGTCAGCCATCAAATGACACAGTGCTACGTGAAGCAGCTTTATCTTAATTTGTTCCTGTGACGTTAGAATTCACTGCCTCTCATTTGGTCTAATATAGAATAAGGTAGAAATGCAATAAAATCACTTTTGAAACCTAAACAAAGACGCCTCTCTTAATGTGGCAGACAAGAAAAAGCACACAATCAGAAACACACTGTAACATGGAGAGGCATCAGAGAGCTGCTTGCCCACCACTGTCAGTGATGTCACTCCTGCAGCTCAGGGTCAGGACGCTACAGGAATCTATTATGTAGCTACTGGTTCATGATAAGGCCTCTTTGTGTGTGTGTGTCTGCATGTGTGTGATCATTTAAAGGATTATGTACAATTGGTGTGAAAAGTGAGATAGATATGTTATGTAGAGTTGAGCCCTTCACTGGTGCAGTGGAGTTTAACTGAGGCCTGGCAGATTGCACACATTAGCAGACCTGAGGTCATTATCAGCACTTTATGTCCAGCTACTGTCAACTGGAAAAGGAAATGAGAGCGGCTGCTACTGAGAAAGGGGTGACGCAGTAGTTTGTGATGAAGCTGATTTATTAGAGAAAAGCAACCACTGCCGTCCCTTCAAGAAGAGGGTTTCTCTGCTCATTCCCTCCATTTTTCTTCACTTGTTCACAGCTTCTGGGGGCTGGGACACAAAAATACTGATGACAATAGCATAAAAGGCTGCTTCACTTTTTTTTAATCCTACTTTTCATTGCCAGGCAAGTTTTTTTAAAGCTAAATTCCTTTTCCCCCCCAAGCCTATTGCATATCACTTGTCTTCATACAGAGGGATTTGCCTGTAAAGACACTCGGCTATTTTTTTTTTTACAAAGAAAAATCTCCTTGGGCAAACAATACTATATGACAGTCATCAGCATCTGTCCTCCAACAACAAGAGACATATTCTTTAAAAATTATCCTCTGCTTTCTTCTCTTTTTCTCTGTTGACAGTGTGTTTGTCTGATGCCTTAATCATTTTTAAGGGTTTTTTTAAGAGTTTAGTATAAAAGATGCATAAAGAAAAAGAGCAAAAAACAGAAAGTAGAGCATATATAGAAGAAGCTATGCACATCCTACTATATTTATTCTATTGATTTAATCTTTACTCAATCAGATGGTCTCACTGTGATTAAGATCTATTTTCCAAGAGAGACCTGAGAACAACAAACATTGACAATCAGCAAACAGAAGAACAGCTACAAGAATGACAAATAACATCAAATAATAAAGATCTAAAATCTCCAAGAAAACGTGAGACAGTAGTTTCAGGGCAGTTTGCATCAAGAGATATCTAAGGATAACTAGTTAATACATTTTGTACATGTTACTAGATTTCAGTGAGAGAAGAGATGTGAGGAAGTTTGGAAGCTCCCACAGCAGAGCTTTATTAATAAATAACATTAGATGGATGGATGAGGACAGACATCCTCTAATTCAGGACAAAAAGCCTAGTTTGATTTTTAATTTTTCAGTCAAATGTGAATGTTGAAAGAGAGAGGAGAATTTGGCTTGACAGCAGACAGGTATTTGTATAATCTGGATGTCATGCACAGCTTTAATGGCAGATAGTGACTAGTGGAGAAGACCACTGACTTGTTAGCAGTCTCAGGGCAACTTGTCAGGGATAAGTCCGATGCAGCCGGGGACCAAAGCAGGTCAGGTCAATAAAAATTTAAAGTGGATGGAAAGATGTTCAGTGAGTGTCCCAGAAAAACTGTGGAGAGATTCTACATCTGTTTTTTACCAAACACAATGTGCAAAAACAGAAGTGCATTTTTACTATGAATAGAGTTGCCTGTCAGAGTAAGTGACCCCCCCAATCACGGCATCCCACTTCCTGGCTACAACATCTCAAACCACCGTGCAGTGGAGTTTTTGATCAGCTCTCTAGTTCCAGAGGCCTCGCTGAATAAATTAAACCGCACCCGCAGACAGACTGTCGAGATGATCCTGGGTCAGCTTTAGCGAGCAGAGACAGCCAAATTAACTGAGATTTACTGCTAATAACTCTCTGCTGCAACGTCTCGTCTCTGCTCTCTGTGACTGGGAAGGCCGAGGTGGTTTAATTATACACTAAAAATCTGCAGCTACAAAGAGTCTCTTAAAGTTCTCTACGACAACATCGTCCAACAATAAACTAAACTACATCTATATAGCTCATTTTATATCAGTGAAACAAGTCTCCCTGTCATCACATTCGAGCCGTGTTTGCCAAACAGACTGCAGAGGTGAGCAGTGAGCAGAGTTACTGCTGCTCAGCTGAAGGAAGTGTCCTTGAACGAGAATCTGAATCTCTGCCAGCTCCACAGGTTCTGCTCTCAGCCTGCGCTCCGCTCAAAAGGGAATCGCCAAAGGAGTCATCGCATCCGCTTCAAACAACAGAATCTATACTTCATGAAGACACTGTGAGGCACAAGCTGAGTCCCAGCACCACACTGGAAAAACTCACCGCTGCCAACACATGAAACAGCTACAGACACAGCTCGAGGAAAAAAAAGTGTTAAATCCTCGGAAAAGAAAGTAAAATTGTTTTTGCTTTCTTTTGTGAAATTTAATTCACAAATCACAGGTTGACATTTTACTGTAAACTGTAAAGTGAGAAGTGGGTCTCCTCAGGGGGCCTCAAACTGTGTCAGGGGAGGCTCAGTGAAGGGAAGTGAAAAACATGACATTAGTAATAAGAAGGAGATCAGAGAAAAGCTTCAATGTGTGTGATCTGGTTAAAGAGTCACAGATACGGTATAAAAGATTTAGGACAGACCTTTTTTATTTGCGCCTACTGTCTGTTTTTATGTGTTGGAGTGTGGCATGTGTGTGAATTTCTATGTGTTTCAAGTCTATTTTTTTGACAATGTGTGTGTAAAAAGGTTGATGCACAACAAAAGGGTACAAAATCAATGACAATAATCTATAGGAAGACGGGATCCAGGGTCCAAACTGCCAGCAGGTACCTTCATGTATCAGAGCAGACTCGAGCAGAGGACAAGAAACTTTCCAACACGAAGTCTTTTGTCAGTTAAAGCTTCACCACTTTCTTACACATTCTATCACCATGATGAAGCCTCTGGTGTCGAACGCTGCATTCGGGTATCTGCAGTCTCAGTGCGTGAAACCAAATATCTGGAAAATGTTGTTTTGACTCATAAAAGAATCATCAAGGATGAAACAGCAACAGAGTCTCTAAATGTCAGAGAGCAAAGCAGCTCTTGGGAGAGCAGGCATCCCTGAGTCAATATGATGTGGGCTCACCCTCACCTGGTGGCTCCGAGGCAGCCGCATCAATCAGCCCTGTGATGTTCTGCTGCTTCCTCTCTCCGCCCTTCATCTCTTCCTCCCTTTCTCCGTCTCTCTTCCATCTCCTTCCAGATGTCAACAAGTTTGATCAGGCTGACATGGGAAAACTGCTGTTTGGCTGCTGCAGCTCGGCTCTCTGACAGATCCTCTACCCCGTCTCTTCTCCTTCTCTTTTGCTCCCCAGTCACTTGTGATTGCAGCACGCTTGATCTGCTACCCGCCACCTCCACCCGCACCTCCACCAGCAGCAGCACCCCGCCCGCCCCGCCCCGCCCTCTCTCAAACCCTCCTGCGGAGCTGCTGGGGAGGGCTCCGGCGTGTCATTGAGGTGACATGACTCACACAGTCACGCAGCACAAAGAGATAAGTTTGAGATGTTCAAGGGCGACTCTATAGTCTGTGTTTCAAAACGCTCTGTTCAGATTTAATCCTCTCAGCGATTTCCGAGTGAGACAGCATCCAGAATATGACAGGCCTCATATCGAACCGCGCTGAATTTTAAGATAGCTGGTATTTTTCCAATCCTATCTCCCCCAAATGTTCAAGAGACTCGAGTCTTTTGGTGCTCTGACACAGATTTGTGCAGCGTGAGTGTACTGGAGGGTATCATGTAAATCAATACTGATTAAAGAGAGAGAGGGCCTCCATTTTACACTCTGCCAGCGTCTCTGCCAAGTCTGCAGCAGCACCAGCTTGTGCCTCTCATGTATCATACACAGAGAAGAGCCTCTTCTTTCGGAAAGATAGATACCTGGGGGTCTTTGAACAAACCGAGAAGGTTGTACGGAGGTATTTTCAGAATGCTCAAAGATTCTTTTTGCCATCGGGACAAAAAAAATATTCCATCTATTGTGCGACAAAAATTCTTTTTAATCCCTTTACCAAGTTGGAACTTGAATGCTTCTCTCCTTGCTTGTCTTGTATAAAGTGTATGCTCTTGATTGTGTGTGAAAATACAGATTAATGAAAAGCAGTTAATGAAGATGAATGCATTAACCTGAAAAAAAAAAAAACACCTTTTGCTTTTTTGCTTTGGGACATATAACGTCAGAAGCTCAGAAAAGAGACTGAAATATTTTTCATCATGCAGATGCAGATAGTTTAAACTGAATATTCTGAAAATACATCTTTTTAAAAAGCGATGAGTGTATTTAATGGGTTTTACAAAGATAGTCAGGGGATAGTGAGGGGGATAGCTGGGCAATATATCACATGGATAAGTACAGCTTCCCGTTGTAGGTTTTTATGGCATTTTTTCCTATATATCACAGTATGACATCCCTGTAATACAGAGAGAGGAAACAGGAGAGGATTGAAGACATGTGACAAAGGTTCCCGGGTAGAACCTAACCACAAATGTCACATGATGAGTGTCTTCAACAACTTGACCAACAAAAACCGACACAGTGAAAAATGTCTAGATTGGGAAAAATGAGTTATTGCAAAAATATAAAAAGCTTTTTTTTTTCCAGTCACAAACACTGATGATGGTTGGTGACATAAACTGTCACCTCAGCTCTGTAAACTGTGACGTGGATATTTACAGCAAACAGGGTTTCCCCTAAAAAAACAGTTCAGTCGAGGGGGTAAAGCACCAAAATCCTTCTCGATGACAGCCTTCATAAAAGTGGTGTTTGCTGTGGGAAAAAGTTCCTATGTTCTTTCTTTTCTAAGTGTAATATTCTAATTCATTAAATTGTAAAAATGGGCCACATCCACTCTGAAACACAGGGGGAAACCTGCTACATGCTGTACAGCCCTGCCAGAGTTTACAAGACGGTCGTGACTGCAGATAAATGGCTGACTATCCGGTAGTGACTTTACTGATCACATCTACGAGGGGAAGACATTTTTCTTTTTTGCCTCATCACCTTTCAGAAAAACTGAAGCTCAGCTCTGTGATTCAAATGTAATGATGCAGATTTTAAAGTAGGACAAACCCACGTAAATGTTTCACCCACTTGAATATTAAAGATGCCCATTTTAAGTCCAATATGTCCTCGACGCTCATTAGTCTTCGTCGTTACAGCTCGCCGTGTGTCTCCTAATGCTCAGCAAGTGGAAAGCAGTCTTTCTATATTTTCAAACCGCTGCATTAACATCCAGCCAACAACCTACAAACTAGCATCAGTGTCTGTATCACTCTTTCCATCTCTGGCCAACAGCAGCCTCTGTACATCCATCAATAGCCTTCTTTCATGCTGCCCCAGATGCCAACCACAGAGAGGCAGAACATCAACAGTCTCCATCCACACAGGCAGTAAACAAGTGCTGCCAGACGCAACCGACACCAGCAGACACTCACACTCCCAACGCTCTCAGACACTCAGTCAATATCTGCACGAAAATGCATTTCAAAGACACTTCTAATGTCTTTCCGATGGGCTGCAGCACTTAAAACTGATTATCGTCACAGTATATAGTTACTCAAGCAGAAGCTTCATCTCAAATCAAACCAAATAAAAAAACAACTTAGAAGATACTTCAACTACAACGCGCTGCAGTAGAGAGTACCAAAGACGTACTTTAACTCTGTAAAGTGAGATCAAACGCATCTTTCACAAACATGCAGGTAAAGACAGATGTGCGGCAAAGACAGACAGCATCACACTGAAGAAGAGATGGAGAGCGGAGGTAAACAGCAGTAGTTTCCCAGCACCCCCAACGCGTCAGAGAAGGGCACTCAAGTTAGAAATACCTGCAACTACAGAATGGACGGAGAGAGAGGGGACATGCCTGGGAAGGAGGAATTGCCCATTCTCCGCCTCGATGCACCTGTTTCCTGTCCTCTATCGCGCCGTCACTTTCTGATCTTCTTTGTATCTTTAACCTCTTCTTTCTTGCCCATTCACTCTCTTCTTCTACTGCTGTTGCTTCCTGTCTTCCCTCGCTCCAGTTTTATCCCTTTCTCCTCTGCGCGTCCATGCCTCGGCTTCTGGCGGAGCTGTGTCAGCATGTGTGTGAGGCGTCTGGCCGGACGGGGATGCTCTGCCTGTGACGGGTATGAGAGCACGCCGGAGTGCAGAGGCGCTCCTAACCATGTCTTAGCACGGCCACTGAATAAACTCATGTTTTATGGATGCAGAGCCCTCCCCGTTCTGCCGCTCTTAAAGGGCCTGCACCCCAATTCCAGCTGCCTTTGATCTGAGCGCCGTCATTATGCGCATTGGATTTTAATCATGTGCTCACTAGTGTCTGTGGGAATACACTGTAGTGAGTATCAGTAATTCAATATCACTATGTGGGCCTGACACTTTCCCCCGTGCAGCTGAGGAGGGGAAGCAATTGATTGAAGGATGAAAAGGAATTCAGAAAAAAAGTGAATGCAGATGTCTCTCTGACAGTTTCAGCAGACAAATTAATGAATTATGAGAACCAGCAAGCAACGTGTGGAATAGCAAACACTGATCATGAGCGGTGCTGTGTATGCATGTGTGATGCAACACTGCAGCTGATCTGGGTGTGTAAGTCTGAGTGTGTGTGCATGGGTGTGCCCGCAACAAAGGATATGTCAAAGTAAATCCTGCACAAGCACCGGCTGTAATTCAATCCTGAGTTGAAGGCCATGAATTAATGAGACAGAGTGTGTGTGTGTGTGTGTGTGTGTGTGTGTGTGTGTGTGTGTGTTCAGGGTCAGAGGGGCTGTATGTTATGCTATGACACCTGATAACAGCATCTCCTGAGGGGGAGTGTTGGCCACCACAAAACGGGATCGAAGTGATGAAACAAGATGGACAAAAGCTCAAAAAGCAATTTCTTGACCTCAACAGACTGACCTGATGAAATGAATGAAAATAAAAAATAAATGGACATGAGTGCAGCTCTGCATTCAGACACACAGGCGGACTGGACCGGACGCTGTGCATTAGTCGATGCAGAGGCTTGTTTGTTGCTCGGTGGCCTGAATTGACTGGCTGGTAAATAAAACATAGCGATAAATTAAAGATAGGGCCTTGAGAGCGCCGATGCTCCCGTGCTCGCCATAATGCTCGAGTGTGTCTTCCCCTTGCCCTTGAGGGACTCGCCCTCACTTTGCTGCACACACGCACACACACACACGATGCCACAGGTGAGTAATAGAAAAACATATCAGTATGATGTATGCTCAGCCTTGGTTTCTCTCCCCTCGCATCTCGCTGAGCATCGTTTGTGCCGTGACACCCTCAGCACCTTTCCATAGGTGGTGAGGTAATTAACACACTAAGTCACAGCTCAGGAGGAGACAAATCACATCCGGAAAAGAGAGCAGAGAGGGGACGCAATCATGAAGAGAAGTGGGAAAGGTGAAAGGAATGAGAGGGAGCAAAAAGATGAATGTATAGGTGGACTATTTTTTTTAAAACTTAGCATCTATTTTTTATATGTTTTACCCTTATAAACACGGGATCTAAATATTCATATTCCTTCCAGATGCAGAGAGCAGACAAGAGAGAGGATATAGGAAGAGGAAGGCTGGTAAGAAAAGCCTGTCCCGGTGAGAAGCGGAGGACGGGAGACTGAGAGGTGACAGGTGGACAGGCTGACAGGCTGAGTGAATGACAGAGCCAGCAGAGAAACAGACAGTAGAAAGACAGATGAAGACAGAAGGAATAAATACAGAGCAAGAGCAGAAAAGCCGGCGAGACATACAGAGATGACAGGATAATTACAGATTCATGGATTCCTGGTTGACCGGTGACAGCAGGAGCAGCTGCTCTCTTGCTGCGTCGGGCCAGGGGAGCTGAATAATGAATCGGGTCGCAGTCGATGTTGCAGACACATACAGTAACAGCACATACATCACACAGAGCAGCGGCAATTACNAAAAATATGCTGCTCCATCTGAACCCAAGTAAATTTTATTCATTAATCATTTAGAACTGGAGACTTTATTTTATGTCTCTGTTTCATCTATTACTAATTTGAACTCACCAGGAAACTGTCAAGTAAATTATTCTGCACATTTTTCAGAAACAACAGACCTGTAAAATAAAGTGTTACCAACAAATCTTGAGATCCACTCATTAGCTTCTTTCCAGAGCTTTAACCACATCTCATGGTCTTCCTCCGCAGTTTGCATTTTGACAAAAATATTTTTTTCTCTAATTAGCATATGAGATTGTTGTTTTTAAAGGCACAAATAATTAGAAATGTCCAAAACTTCAAACAGTCAGAGGAGTGAGGATTTACATGCTACATGTTTGCAACCTGGGATATTTTCATGAGTCAACATTATCTTCAGTATCATCATCTCTGACATCAGCTGGAAAGTGCTCTGTTGAGCTTTGACTCAGAGCGCCCCCTGGTGGCCTCAGTGCATCAGTTCTTCCAGCATCAAACCTTCCCTCCTGCTGCCTCCATCACGGTGCACGCCCTCCACCTCTCACCGCGGCCGTGTGGATCAGAATCAAAGCCACGTTAACGGCGCTCTCTGCTGGACGTCGGGCTAATTGTGGCAGCTCCACGGGGACGGCGGCTCATTAATTAAAAATAAAAACCAGCCACTGTCTGGAGCCGCACGTTGAGAGGAAATGATTAAAAATACTAGAGGGAGGAGGGGCGGCCGAGGTGCTTCATGTCTGACTCTCAGGTCCCACAAGTCCACGTCTCGGAGCCCTGATAACATTATCACAGAGCGCACACCTTTGCACCGCTGCGGGACATAATCCAGGAGCTCACTGCTCCTTATCAACTGTGCCTAATAGATATCAATGCAATCTGATGGGGTTCACACTTTAGACTGGAGCTGAAGGTCTGAGGGCTGATCCCGGCCGGCAGGAGAGGCTACATGAAAGGACGGGAGGCGTGAAGGACTCAGAGCGCCACACAGACGCAGGGGTGTTTGAGGCAGACCGGGAGGATGCCCTTGTTGATTTGGTGGAACTCCACCAGCTGCAGGAGGTCGATGAAGAGAGTCAGACCGTCGTCCATGGTGAAGTACTTCCTGCCTCCGTCCTCGCACTGCGGGGACGAGGACAAACACAGTGAGGACGCACAACAAAGAGGCGCATGTTAGCAGAAAGACTGAGAGAAGGAGACTCACAGGAATCACCAGGTAATGTTTGGTCTTCAGCTTGTAACACAGCGAGAGGACGAAGCACTGAGCGTGCTGCTGACTCTCACGGATCAGGAACATCCTGCAGCACAAACACAAAC
>JBBMOC010000120.1:318880-377431 GCA_037975185.1 Centropyge bicolor
GACTGTGGTGGAAGTGAACCGAGCACCGGAGACTTCGAAGGACTGCACAGCTCTGGAAATGGGTTGGGTATCGATGGGACGGAGGAGGAGAAGGACTCAGTGGCTTTGGTCCTGGAAAGTTATTGAACAAAAAAACACAACAAGAATCAAAAATCACTGAAGAAGAAACTGACAAATGATTTTATCATACGGCCAGTTTGTATAAAAACTGTGAATGTTTCTCCTCACTAATTATTATAACTATTATTGCAGGTTTCTGCAGGAATCCACTGGAAGCCGAGAGCCACAGACAGGAAGTCAGACCAACGTCTTCTCAGTGAACTTGTTGACAATAAGTGAAATACCAGATGATTTCAGCCTCATCCTTTAAGCTTCATTTGTTTTTCACAGTCACATTCAGACTAAGTCCACATCCTCTTTAAACAGATTAAAGACAAACACAAGAGCATCCAGCAGATTCTCCACACGTCCTTCCTGATCCCGTCTCTTTGTCTGAGTCCTGCTTGTTTGTATTGACAGAAAAACAAGCTCTTTAACGAGGAGACAAGATGATAATGTGTAATTAACATGTGGTATTTCTCTCTGTTGATTTCACAGCACCAATAGAAAAGTACTGACATTGTTGTATTAAGGAAACTTTTCTTTGTCTTCGGGGCAGAAGAAAGAAAAGATCCTCATCAAAACAAGGAAGTCAAACAAAGCTCTGCGTCTCAGCTGAACACACAGCGCCTCAGTCTGCCGCCACAGCTTCACTGCTCGTGTGTTTAAGGCGGAGGAGCTGGTGGAGACGCCGTCTGAGCAGAAACCCAGCTTTACACATCAGATGACTGATGTCCTGAAGCTGAGTCACCCACTTCGCGACTGACTCACGTCCACTCCGGCTGAGTCACGCCGTCTGTGTGCGGCGGCAGGTCGCTCCTACCTGTTGGAGGCGATGAGGATGGGCTGGGAGCGGCGGACGGACGGGGGCTCGGCCACCAGCGGGGCCAGAGTCAGAGTGGAGCTCCCCAGCAGCGGCTCCGCCCCCCCGCCCGGCTCCTTCCTGTCCGAGCCCTCGAACACTTCGGTCCAGGGACCTTCCACCTCCATCATGGCACCTGAGGGGGGGCAGGGCGGAGTCCAGTCAAATCCACATGCAAACCAGGATCGACCTCATTTATCCAGGAGACTGACTGAGAGCTGAGTGAGTGAGTGTTCAACATGTTCATCATGTTCATCTGCAGGTTTACATGAAACACAGTTCAACCAAGAGGGAAAATATCAACTACAAACATTCAGCTGGTGCTTTTGTTTGAATGAAACTGTGAGAAAGTTGGATGATGATCCAACACTGATTCTTTTATAGGGAACAAAGTTCATCAGTCACAAAAAAGTTCTGAAATAAAAAACAACACTTGTCAACAAACTGAGTTCATGTGTTAATCTCCTTCATAAAACCATGTGTTTGACAAAGTGCTGAACTTGGCTCCATCCTCACTTTGAATTATCAACCAGCTGTACTTTACTGTAATATATAGTTTGTTTCTATGATCTGATCCAGATGTTCACCAGCTGTCTAATAAACACGATCAATCTGAAATAATGATCTATTATCATTTCCTTCTCGTCACGTTGTTCAGCCGTCGTCTGTCTCCAGGGACTGACTCTCACCTGTAGTTTATAGAGACCAGTCCATTAGACTTCTACCATTCAGAGCTTTGGCTTTGTGGCGGACGAGTGTTTGAGTTAGAGACAATGTGCTTTATGATCAGATCACACACACACCAGCACAAAAACAAACACACACACACACGCACACACACACGCACACACACACACACACACACACACACACACACAGCAGCAGGTGTGTCATGTGTGAGGAGAGTCAGGTGTATTTTTCTCTGGCTCAACGCCATGAAGGTATATTTTAAGAAATGAGAGTGTGACTAAACACTGTTGTTTCTCTCTGACCTTTGTGTGTTTGTGTATTGTGTGTGTGTGTGTGTGTGTGTGTGTGTGTGTGTGTGTGTGTTGTAATGTGCTGCAGCTGTTCTAATCTAATCAGGCCAGCACAGTTTTCTTGGACGACCTGATTCGTGTGTGTTCACCGACACAAACACCTGCTGCAGATCTCACTTCTCCGAAGTCGATCACAAGTATTAGTGCAATAATTATTATCAATTCATGTGCTGATCATGTTTTTACAATGTCAGAAAACAGTGGAAAATCATCACAAGTTCAGATTTTGTTTGACCAACAGTCTGAAACACAAAAATATTGAGTTTATAATGACATAAAAAAGCATCAAATTGCTTTAGTATTTTTGCTCGTTTAAACAATTATTAAAATGGTTGTCAATGAATTCTCCATTGATTCATTAACTGATTGTTTTCACACAGCTTGAAGAATTATTTTCCCATATTTCAGCTATATTTTCTGTGAAGTTCAGTCCTGAGCTCTGGTTTCTGGCAGGAACAGCAGAATCTGTTTTAATCTCTTTAAGCCGAAGACGATGTTTTCATATGTCTTTAAATGTCAGAGATCTTCAGGTTAATGTCACATAAGACAAAGAAAAGCAGCAAATCCTCAACAAGCTCATGTGAGTGAATGTTTAACACTTAAACGATTCGATGATTGATGCTGATCAAGGCTGTTGACAGGACAATAAAAGTTCTGCTGACTGATCCATCGATCACAACTGATCACCTTTAAAACAAAGTTACCTGACTTTCATTTATCCCACAGTATAAAGAAGGTTCCTGTTCATGGAGCATCTGATATTACACATGCTGGGACTCAACAAGTCCACCTTAAACCACCTTAAAGCTCATGATAAGAGATTATTGTTACTCCTCTGACACAGTTTGTCTGCACTGATTTGTTTATCTGTAAACAGAGCATGGTGATGAGCGGCTGAACAAACCAACGACTGGAAGCTTCGAGAGCCTCAAATCTGAGGCTAACACAGCTGTAGGCACTGCGCCAAACTCCCATAGTGAAACTGAAGAAAATGCCTCCTCTCACCTGAATAAAGCTCCATCAACCAAACCATACTTTTACTAAGATGAAAATAAGATAATGACACATTCGGCTAACTTCGGCTAACTCAGAGTCTTTACATGAACTTTTATTCGAGGTTGAATGCAGCCTGCACCTGTTAGAACGAGTTCGTTAACATGGTCGAAAAAAAGCACCTACCTGTAAACTTGGTGTTGTCGCTCAGCGGAGTTCAGCTGTCACACATCCTGCTAATCTCATCTGAGGCTAAACTTTGTGTTTTTCCTCATGTGATTCAATCGAAACAGGATGCCGAGTCACCGCAAACTCCAGACAACATGATCTGAGGGAGGGAGGGCAGACCTGTGCGTCAGGTGTGCGCCGTGGCCCCGCCCCCCGCAGCTCTGTGGCTGCAGGTTTCAGAGGGGAACAGGTTCATGTGTTCAGAACTTCCGGGTTCATGTACTTTGTGTTTTCGATTAAAACACAATCAAAACAATGCACTCAAGTACTGAAGCTACTCAAGTACAACTCTGAGGTACTTGTACTTTACTTGAGTATTTCCATTTTATGCTGGTTTATACTTTTTCCCCACTTTACAGGTTTCGATTATTAATTTAAAATATGAATCAAGAAATAAATTATGTGATATTATAGATGGAGACATCTTAATGCTTATTCTGCTTAATGAGTAATTTTACTTTTGGTACTTCAGGTATATTCTGATGCTAATACTGTACTTTTTCATTGAGTAAGTTTACCTGCATCTGAACTTTCTTTCTTTTTTATGATTTGTTCCGTATTTGTTGTCCTGCTTGTACATTAAGAGCAAAAAAAACAACAAAAAACAGTCAGATTCTGTTTGTGTACAAATACTTGGCCAATAAAATCAATTCTGATTCTGAAGTACAAGTACCTCTAAACTAGATAGTAGTTGAGTGAATGTATTTAGTTACTTTCCACCACGGACCAAAAAACACTATTATGAAATTATTTTGATTGATAATATAAAACAGTTCCTTGTTGTGATTAATATTATTGTAAACCTTGTAACCATGTAAACACTTGTATGCAATAATGGCTCGTTGCTTCCCCCTGGTGGTTGAGTTTGACAGAGACAGACTCTCTGACCCTTCACTCCGACCTCAGGAAAGTTTCACCAGAAATCCAGTCTGTGTTAAACATTTACAGAGCTGTGAAACTTTGGCAGCAGGAAAAGGTGCAAAGTGACCTTTTGGCTTTTGATCAACAGCAAGTTGAGTTTAAATCACTGCAGGACTGAGACTAAACTCTACTGTAGCTAAATGAGGAAGGTCAGTCAAAAAACATGGCTGCCATCAACCAACACTTCACAAAGGGCAGGAAGTTGAACAATCACAGGTTGAAACCAAATGAATGAGTCTTTTTTTCCATGTATTTGATTGTTGACCAAATGAAAACTTTCACATGCAGCATTTAAAACAAACTCACACCTGAAACTCAATAAAAGTCAGACTCAAAAGCTCCAACTGTTGGATCAAATCATGTTTATTAATGTGTTCAGGAAATCCCCACGGAAACAGTTTACAGGGGAACTTACAGATTTACAATCATTCTTGACAGAAGTGCCAGCTTAACCCCCGCGGTTCCACACTGAGAACGCCCGCTGAATCTCACGACCAGTTACCTGCACACCCATCCCCCTCATCAGGTCTACCACCGAGTCCTTGGGCTCACTGACGAGCCGCCGACAGAGTGCTTGTTGTGTTGGTCTTTCAGTCATGTATGCAGCGCTAGAATGTGAAGTTGGAGCCTGTCAACAACCAGACACTGGAACTAGGTTTCTCTCTTCATGTCTGGACCGTTCACAGTTAAAGAGCCTTCATATTTGGTGCCAATCCTTCATCCCCAACAGGAAAATTAGACCGCTGGATGCTTTCAGATTTCAAAATAAAACTGCCAACCGTTGGTGAGAAAGAACCTCTTCAAAGTCAGATGCAGTTCAGGCCCTCGAGGATACACTACTTTCATATACAGGATTTGTCATACTGCTCAAATGCATTTGGTTCAGCAGTCAAAGTACAAATAGAAATGCTAAAACTAGTTACAGAAAAAAAAACAAACACATGTAACATCTCTGAAAGGAATAACATGTGAAGCTCGTGAATGTATCAGGGCACCTTCTCAGTTTGTGAAATGCCCAGCTTGTTTTTGACCTACGTGAAGTAGGAACACTGTCAGAATGACTCATTGTACTAAAGGTCATCTCGAAAAATCCAATTCAGACCAGGGAGTTAAATATCAGCTACCAAAAAACTTGAAAATACAAGAATTGCATAATACTCGCAGATTCTAATTTTGAAGTAGATTGAGTTTTCAGATTGTTGGCTGCCTTGTGCTTCACGGTCTCGCTTAGTGGGGGAGAAAGGTAGTGTTCGTTGGAGAACCATTGCTAAGAATAATATGTTATATTCCAATATAATAATAATAATAAAACAAACAGCATGATTTTCAAATGACACCAGAATGATCGAGGATGGGCGTTTTTTTTTTTTTCTTTTCTGTTTTTGATTTGCTTCGACCTGATACAGGTTAAGATGCAATTTACTGAATCTCTTACTGGTGGGTTTGAGGTTTCAAAATCAAGAGAGTTAAAATGAACATTTAGCATTCAGTCTACATCAGGTGAACATCGCTAGTCAACATAGATATATACTACAGGGAGGGAGGAGAGCTTGCACCCTTGCTCTTTCTTTGCCGTATGAAAACCATGCTTCCTCTGGAGAGTAAGGGTGGGGGAGAAGGGGGCCGTGCAAGACTTGGAGTGGGGGCAGGCTGAGTGGGGCAGAGGCTGAGTTTGGTGGATGGAGAAAGGGGCTTGAAAACCAGACTGCTGATTCCACAGGAGGTGTGTAAAAGGCACGCCAGGGTTACTCCCAATCCCAGCCAACATACACAGAGACGCCTTCACACCCACACACACTCGCTGAACACACAAGGTACACACACACATGCACGCCCACACACACACGCACACACAAGCAGCACAGGCTAGAGCCCCAAGAGTACTGACGAGGGACGAGGGGAGAAAGCAGGAGGGAGGGAATGAAGGAAGTTCTTGAAAGAAAGAGCTGGGGCTGAAACCGGGGTTAGATGGGAGCGAGGGGGCCTGGATCCGGTGCTGCCGCTGTGTTGAAACAGAAAAAATAAACAACAAACAAAAATCAAAACTGGTGGAATGGATCATTTCTGGTTCTTCAGCTGGTTGGAGAGCCAGTCCAGGCCCTCGTACAAGCCGTCCCCGCTGGTGGCGCAGGTGGCCTGGATGTACCAGCTGCGCTGGCGGAGGGCGTGCAAGCCCAGCTTGTCTGTGATCTCTGCAGCGTTCATAGCGTTGGGGAGATCCTGAGAGAGGAAGAAACTGTGTGTCATGATGCAGGTTTGACATGTGACAGGTCACAAACACAGAGACCTCCATTCAGAATCAAAGATGGGTTCAACAGTACGTTTTATAGTTCAAACACCTGCAGGAACAGAAAAGCTAGCTCACCTGTTTATTTGCAAAAACGAGCAGCACGGCGTCTCTGAGCTCGTCCTCGGCGAGCATTCTGGACAACTCCTCCCTCGCCTCGTTCACTCTCTCCCTGTCATTGCTGTCCACCACAAAGATGAGCCCTGCACACGAAACAGGAAGTGTTAGGATCAATGAAAGGACCACGAGCGCTCGAGTTCACAAATGTTCAGTACATGTTTATTACAAAGTTACAACACAAACATTAGCATTAACTTTTCTTCTCTCCCAGATAAAAAGTTGTGAATCTGATTAATAATTAATTTGGTGCAAATTGTTCCTGCTGTTCAATAAGTCTCTTCAACATGACAAAAGCCCAGCACCTGATGTTCTAACGCTGTAACGGATGAACTCTGTGGTTCTAACGTAAATTAATAGCCCTGAAACATTTTAGTGATTACGCTGATTAACTGGATATTTAAACATGAACTGCTAAAAGTCAGAGACACAGCTCAGCTCTCCAGCTGCCTACGTTGCTGTCAAGTGCAGAGAAAAGCTAATTTTTTTTTTAAGCTAAAATGTGTCACTTGGTAACTGCAGATCTGTTGAGTGTGAACAGACCAACAGCTGACAAACACCTGAATCATGGAGTCTGACATGCAGTGAAATTCATTACTTAGTGCTGTCAAGCCATTTTGAGACTCTCTCTTATAAATGATGTAAATGAGGAAGCAGGTTTTACAGAGAGGCTCAAATAAAACATCAACTCAAACTCCAAGGACGTGTTCATGTTTTAAAACCTGCATGTTGTTCTGGCCTCACAGCTCAAGTTGAGTCTGTGAAGGCTGACGGAAGAAAGCTTCTTTCACATCACTGACTGGCAGCGGATCCTTTACACATCAACGCTGCTGCTTTCTACTCATGAGATTCTGTGTTGATATTTGAAAAAAGGGAAGCGAGAGGATGACAAAGGTCCCCGGGCAGATTTGAATTCCTCATGGCTGACAAGTGAGCCGTGAGGACGTTCAGACTCTTCAGTCCATCCACCGTGTTCACTTCCTGATTTATGAGCCGACACAGTTGGAAAATGTTTCATCATCTTCCCTGTAGCTCACTAAACGTGTAAACAGGTTATTTCTGCGTCGTTGTAATGGTACGATGGTAGACGAAGTCATCATATATACACATTAGCCTGTAAAGAGCTGGCACTTGCTTGAGCTGCAGCTCCATCATCTGACTCGCTGTCTGTTAAATTAAAGACACTCTGCTGTGAGCAAAGTATCAGTAAAACAAAGCTGTCAATACTCAAAGAGCATGAGCTCTAATCCCAGTTTGTCTCCTTCTTCACGCAGATTCAGACTCACAGTGGTTTTTTTTTTGATGATATCTGATATTTTCCAATTCATTCTGTCCAACTGCTGATACCAACATATGACTATATTTTTCACTTCACTGCAGAGAACATCAAGTGTCTCCTGCAGTGGAATTAACATGTTTATATTGACTCTTATCAGATGCAGCCATAAAATACAATGATCATCAAAATGTACACGTTTACTGGGCAAATTAAGAAAACTGCTGCTGACAGGTTTTTTTCTTGCTGGTGTCTGTTTCATTGTAATGACCCGGATGACGGCTCTTAAGACGGGCAGATAAATTTGTAGTGTTGAAGGAATGTGATGTGGCTCCTTCTCGCATGACTGATGGTGAACATTCATTGCAAATAGTAATGTTTGCTATCTGTTTCAGACACTTCAAAAACCTCCACAGCTCAGACACTTGTATCACCATAAAAAACATCATTGGCCTGTCATGACAGATATATTCATTTCAGGCTGACTGATATTTTATAACCTTTATTGGCCGATACAGATGACTGACAGATTAACCAAACAGTGTGACCATTTTTTAAACATTTTAATTCTCACTTATTCTGCAATCTTTGTCTTTAAAATTTAAGTCAGAAGACTTGCTGCTGTTTTTAGCCATTTGGAAACAGAACTGTGCAGTTTGGGAAAGTCCAACCTTAAAATTAGAGCCAAATACTGTTTGGGGAATCCAACATCTGCACTGAATAAAAAAGAGAGCAGGTACCCTGTTACATACCAACAGCTTTTCGTGCTTTCAATGATTTCTGATGGAGGCATTTAGGCACCATTTCTCTCTTAGCAGACAAAGGAGAGTTTACTTGTAAATCCATATTAAAAGGTCATAATGTTAGTTTTGTATGGGCATGAAATAGATGTTCAGTGTTTTTGTTCTGGAAGCTCTTGGGCCTTCTTAAATGAATGTTGCTATAAACTAACTGTCATTACCAAGTGTTCAATTTTCCACTTGCTTAGTTCTTGGATGAGGATGTTTGTATGGGGCATGAAGAGGAGCTAAAGTAGGACCAAACCTGTGTGGGTGGAGCTGCTCAATTAGCTGAAATCAACCACACTGAAACAGTTATTACAAAAAATACCAGTTCATTTGAGAATTTCCCTGCAGGTTGCATCATTAGTAGGAAATAGTATAATATTCAGTTTCAGGAAATAGTAGAGGAATGACACGATAAGCCCTTCGAGAATTGAACAATAGTGTATGAGTCATTGGTTACTGGTTTTAAGATCATCTTTTATGCACCAGTGAGGCCACCTATAGGCAGTAATGTTCACTGACACTCCTGCCAGCTCAGATAAAGCCCCCTCACCTTGAGTGTTCTGGAAGTAGTGGCGCCACAGCGGCCTGATTTTGTCCTGACCGCCCACATCCCACACTGTGAAGCTGATGTTCTTGTATTCTACAGTTTCAACATTAAAACCTGGACAGAGGAGGAGAAACATGGATGAGTAATGACTGAAAAACTTTAACAATTTAACTTTTGAATGTTGACAACGTGTCGGACATAACACTCAATATCCAACTATCCATCCAGTTTAACATTTTCATAAATACAAATTAAAACAAATCAATCACTGAATTGAAATGAAGTTAAATAAGCTCTAGATCAGTGTGAGTGTTTAATATAAGGGCTGGATACCGAACCTTAATACTGAACGTGTTCATGACATAAAAACTGTGACGTAGTGAAAACTGGCATCGGATGGTTCCTTATGGATGCCATAATGTTGCCCTTTTCAGACTTTATTTCATTTAGACTAAGTTGTAGTACAGTTGACTATGTTTAGAAAACATTTCGGAACTTTGTCTTATTTTGTTAAACATATTATTTGTTATCCATCTAAAACTTAAAAATGTCATCTACACAGTACTATCAAATACATTGAGATGATGTCCAGCTCTATGCGGCAAAACACTAAAAAAAAAATGCAAGTGAACCAAATGGGTGAGTTCAAAGACATCCATACCAATGGTGGGAATGGTGGTGACTATCTCTCCAAGCTTCAGTTTATATAGGATGGTTGTTTTTCCAGCAGCATCAAGCCCGACCATAAGAATCCTCATCTCTTTTTTGCCAAACAGGCCCTTGAATAAGCTTGCAAATACATTCCCCATGGTGACAAAGCTGTCAGAGAAGAGAGAGAAAACAGGGTTAGGAGAGGAACATCTGCAGTGTTTCAGTTTCAGAAAAGTCAAGCATCAAGATAACTGCCAGTCGGTGAGACTAGTACACAGGTGCTAAATATATTTCAGCTCTGTTGGATAGTTCAGAATGTCACAAATTCAAGAAGAGGACAGGTTGATGGCTGCAGTGAATCTGGTCGAAAGAGGCACATTGAGTGTAACATGGTGGGAAGTCGGATGTTTACTTAAGCTAATGGTTAAACGTGAAGGTTACAGTTTCAGGATATATGTTACCATCCAAACCAAACCGTCAACAACTTCAACCATTATCTGACATTTAGCTGCATTAACTTCACAACATAACTCTTAACGTCACCATATTTATACTGAAATGTCATTAATCAGCAGCTAACAGTCGCACATCCAGCGGCAGCCACATTGTTAACCCGGATAAAGTGAAAAGCTAACAGATCACCAGATAAGAAAAGGCCTGTTCCAGCTGGCAGGCTGTCCCTCCTGCACCAGCGGCAGGATAATGTTACTGTATGTGTGAGCCGTCACAAGATGTTAGCTAGCTAGCTAACAACACCTCGACCTTAGCGAGAGGCCGACAGTCCAGCCGCCGGCCAACTTCGTGTCAATGTGGACAAAATGTCAATTAAAGGCGTCCACTCAGTGAATAATCACTGGGTATTTTAGATAGTGAAGAGTCGGAGCTGGGTATCGTTAGCTGGTCACTTCCACTCGAAGCAGATTACCGCTAGCTTAACTAAGGGCGGATACTTCAGCTAGTTAGCTTGCTGGCTAATGTTAGCTTGCTGCTAGCGGGCGACACAATTCCGCGAACGGTCGAAAGAGCAGCGACGTTTACAAAAACACGGAGGTCATATAATTCACACATCGAACAGCGACAGGATATTTGAATCACCGGTGAAATTTGGGCCCAGAACCCGGTTAAACCCGGTGTGACAGCGGCTCGATCCGTCCGGTAGAGGAGCCGCTTTAGCTTTAGCTGCTAACGTAGTAGCCGTTAGCTAAATGCCGCGTCACAGTAAAGCGAGAGCACCTTGATGTCTTGTTAAACGTCATAGAAAGCGGGCCGTTCGTACGGAGCAACAGTCACATCACATAATACGATATTTTAGGAGAAAAACTGCGCGTTTGTGCGGGTTATTACCTTTAGAAAATACAGCTTCTCGATCTTTCCGTTATCTTTCACTGTCACTCCAAAATGGCGTCTTGCGCAACCAGGGAGACACCGGCGAACGGGAACCTCCCACTATCAAACCTGAACCAATCACAGTATGGATGGTGTCACTAATGTCCCGCCTATGTAGCTCTGCTGTCCAATCAAAGGGCCAGAACGTCCCTGTGCGCTCTCTGCACAAAATGTCGAGGAAGTGAAGCTCAAACACAAGTTTTATTCAAGTTTCAGCCTCAAGATCGACTGTGTGTTTTCCCATGATCAGAACTGCAGCTTAACTAAATATTGCAGTTATCGTTTGAAAATATGTTCATGATACTGGATTGTTTCTCAACAGTGTGCACTATGAGGCCAAAAGTGTATGGACAGATGCGTGGCTCCTGGGTTGGGCCCCAAAGTTCAATAGAGACAATAGTGAGCGTCCAAATTGGGGTTTGTTCATTTCCTGATTCAACATGATTTAAGGGGGGGGGACATGCACAAAACCAGTACCATGAATAGCGACCTCAACTCATCCAGCACCTCTGGGATGAACCGGATCACAGACTGAGGCTTGACTGCCAACATCACTGATGCTCTTGTGGCTGAATGAGGTCAAATCCGTGCAGCCAGGTTCACCATGTGAAACCAGAGGAGTGGATGATTGGTGGTTTGTGGCTGTTAAAGCAGCAGACTAATGCCTGTGGTTTTGTAATGACATATTCTTTTGGCCTTGTAATGAAGTGGTGGAATCACTTCAACAATTTAAATGCAGAACTAAAATAAGTCCTTTGTTTTCTTCCATTTTCTTTTTGATGATGGGATTTTTGTTTGATCAGCTGTTTCTGATCTGCCTTGAGGCAGCAGATCACTCATTTCTACTGTGTTTACATTTCTGAGCTACTGGACACCTGCTGAAAGTCAATAAGATCCTTTGTCAAACCTCTGCACCATCAGATTATGATTCTTAGTGTATTTATTTGTATTTTTATTTGTGTGCTAATAGTCACATAAAGAATGATGTTATAGAGTTAGAGAAGTGCTAGTTGTGATGTTGTTGCCCAAAAAGTAAATAAGAGTAAAATCTGCTGTTGGGCCTGTAAAGATGTGATCAGCCATGTTTAAATATTTGCTTTAGGAGAGGCCGCTTCAGTTGCCCCCACATTCCTCAAACACATCATATCAAAAGACAAGCAAAGAATATAAACTTAAATCGACCACAAACCTGTTGCCAGAATGTTTTTAAATACCGAAAATACAGTTTTCATTGTTTTATTATTCTATTGACATTTTAGGCATTTTCTTAACTGTATTTTTTGTAAACTAAATTTAAATGTCTGGGGGAAAAAAACAAAAAACAAACTTACAGCAAAGTTTGTTTCTTTGTTTGTGCTGTAAATGCATAAGAGGAACTTTCATCAGACTTGTGTGTAGTGATGAAAGGTTTGGTCTGGACCTCTCTCTCCCCTGTGGACTGAAGCAGGAGGACACAGCGAATTAAGGAGACAATGATTGAAGAACAAGCAAAGGAAAGTAGCTTCTTCACCTGGGAGGTCATTTTTTATTAAGATATAAAAGGTCAATAATGTTCAAGTATTAAAGTCTTTGTGGCTCATATGACACTTCTTCATCCTTCTTAGCAGCTTCATTCATTCTAAAGCTTAACAGGCATCAAGCAACATGACAAACAAGAAAAAAACATCTTCACAAATAGAAAATCAGCTTCAAACCACATCACAAATTCCTATCAAACGAACTGGCTATCCCACTTTCACAACATCAACGTCAGTCATATCATTTCCAGGCACATGTTCGCGTCTGAACGTCCACGTGGTTTGAGAACGGTCAATGTCTGAATAAGTGCAAACAACATAAAAATAACAAACATGTTTCACTCCCGAAGTTCCAGCTTCCCGTCTCTGACTCTCCACCTCCATCGCTGACATCTGTCAGGAGCCGGAACGCAGCGGAGCCACAGACACGACTCTCTGATCTCCTGCTCAAAGGACAGCAGCTTCCTGTCCAGGGTCTCCAGAGTGAAGGCTTTCCCTGAGACCTGAACGACAGGCGAGGTCAGTCATGTGGAGGGAACCTCAACACTGACCGACTGTCTGATGCACCAAGTATTGAAAAGTCTTGTTTACATATTCTTTGATCAGATGCAGATTCAAATCCAAATGTTGCAGATTTTAGTGTTATTTAGATAAAGTTCTTGTGTGACTGCCTGTCCTCCGGCCAGGTTTAACATTTGAGAACAGTGACTTCATTTTAGTTATGTAGAAAAACATGTTTATATATCAATAAAACTGTCTCTTACCTGGTCACTAATTCCTATAGCAACATGGCCGACTTTGACCAGCCGCCGCTCACGAATCCTCAGACACTGGCCCTGCACATTCTCGATCCAGATGTCAACACCTGGAAGCATCAGAGCAGTGATGTGAGAATGAAAACAGGCGTCAGCCAGCGTTTAACACTTTGACTACGTACTTACCTTCGAAGCAGTGCGAGGACGGCTGATTGGCTGAGGCCAACCACTCCAAGCGTCCGTCTGTCTGACTGTTGCAGGAGGAAAAGACTCCAGAGCTCAGATCATCGGACGAATGATCGGAGTCCTGAAAAATGCAGAGAAAGTTTTTGATGTTCAGGGAGTAATTCATGTACACACACACACACACACACACACACACACACACACCTGTATCTGTGGATACACACCTTGTCTGAGGCGTCTATCTGCGAAGTGTCCGAGCAGCTGAAACAGGACGGAGGGTCGTCTCGAGGTTCGGGGGACGGGGTCTGGATTGTGGTGCCAATAGCTACATCTGGTGAGAGACAACAGCAATTAGTCAATGAATGGCTTCATAAGCAGGCTCCTCAGGTGGAAAGATCCTGGAGGGAATCTGAACTGAGTTTGTACTCACATGCAGTAAGTTTGGATTACCATTACTCCACCCAGGAAGGCTGAGCTGTATTATGAGGTATTATGTAGTAGACTCATCAACAAGCTGAGCGAGTTCACTGTGTTGTTTTAACTGGCTGCTGCTGACTCTTATGGAAGCTGCGGCTGTATTCATGGATGTCATAGCGCTGGCTGTTTGTTCGTCTGTGCATCGGTCCGACTGTGGCTGCAACAGTATTGAAGGTGTGTAACAGGAACCACATGTGGGCTTGTTATTGTGCAGTGAGTTGACTGAGTGTTGTAACGACAATGAAGTGTTGAAAGGGCCGTGTTCTTGAACTCCTCTTGTGTAATGGAAATACATCTGTCATACGTCATAGAAGCACAGTGGTTTCGAATCCTGTGTGGTTGCGGAGCCACAAGCAATATCTGCCGTTGTGGTTGTGTCAAGTACAGACAGGAGAACTTAATACAACAACAGTTCAACATTCAGATGGCATGTGAGTACAGTCGTGAAAGAGTCCTCCATAGACTTAGAGCACATAGAGCTTTTCACTCCCATCACATTGTTCAAGTTCACTGCTTTCTAACTCCACACCCTCAGATGTTTGCTGACTGACTCAAGTGACATCACTCACTTCAGACAGAGTGGAAAAAAATCTGATCCTTTTCTTTAAAGTGTTCCTTAAATATGCATCAGAGAGGAAAAGCTCTGTAATAAAATCAGCGCGCACTCAGCTGCACAGTCAACAGATCAGTTTGTGAAACGCAGTGTTTTACTACAATAGTTTCTGCAGATGAAATGAATTAATTCCGGACATGTATCCAGCTAACAAATTGAAGAAACAGTGGAGTGTGTTGGACCTGCGGAGCTGCCCCGATGACGCAGGCCTTTCTGACTCACCGTCTCTGAGGTATTCCAGCTCTGGCTCGGATCCCCAGGAATTGTCATTGGTCTGTTGGCCTTTCTGCAGCAAAGGGAAGAGCCCTCTGAGAGCACGGAGGTACTCTGTCGAGATGGAGGAGTCCCACTCTTCCTCCTCCTCCTCTTCATCTCCCTCCTCCTCCTCCCAGTCCCCCTCATAGTCCCTGTCAGCTTTCAGACACTTTTCCTGCATATACTCCTCCTCTCCCATGTATATATCCACTTCGGAGTCGGACCAGGTGTCCCAGTCTTTTTCATCGGCAGCGTAATCGTCCTGCAGCGATTTGGGCCGGGACTCCCATTCCCTGCTGCAGGAATCCGTCTCCACCTCAGAGTCTCGGTCTGAGTCTCCATCTCTCCAATCATTGCTGTCCTCGTCCACTGCTGTCGTCCTCCAGGGGCTCACCCAGTGCATTGTGGGTGCTGAGACAGCAGCTGAAGGGACGTCAGGTGACAAAGAGCAGGGGGTGTCCTCGTTCTGGCTCCTGCCTCGATACAGCTTCTCACAGGCACTTTTGATGGACCAGGGACTCAGACCTCCAACTGTGGAGCAAATGTTGTCCTCAGTGATGCAGATTATGTCACATCAACAGTGAAGTACTTCATATTAAAGGTTTTTGGTTGGCACACCAATTTCCCTACTTGAAAAACAGACAATTCTGTGTTTCTACAGACGATCACATCACTTCATTAGCTTAAACTAGGTTTGGAGTTCCTCAAGGGTCAATTCTTGGCCCAATTTTATTTTCCCAATACACGATCAATCAATCAGTTTCAGCTTCTTTACGCTGGGTGCCTGTAGGTAACCCACTGACCTGCTCTGAGGGCCTTGGTGGTTTTCCTCCTGAGCTCCTTGGCTGAGGCTCGTCTGTCGGGGTCTTTCTGGAGTCCGGCCCTGAACACTTTAGCTGTGAAGTTATTACAGTTGGACGGCACCTCCCAGAGAGGCGGCGGCTCGTTGACAATCTGACAAACAGGTGACAAACAGGAAATGTGAGAAAAAACAACCTCAGTGCACTTTTCCATTTATCCACTGATGAGAATGAAGAGTCTCACCTGGAGGCACAGTGGGTGGGAGTAGTATCGTATCCACGGGGGGCATCCGTTGAGCATGTGCAGCAACATACAACAGCTGCTCCACACGTCTGCCTTGGCGCAGAGCCGATCCCCCCCTGCCACCTCGGGGGCCATGTGGGTCTCTGTGCCGGGGAGGGCAGCTCCTACATCCATAAACACTGAATTCATTTTCATCTCTTTACCTCTTAATTAGCTGCTTCTTTTTCCCACTGGCTGGTGTTATTTTAGCTTTCTTTATATTGTTTACTTTTTAAAAAATCAAATTGACCTAGTGAATACAGAGGTCATTTCCTGAACTCTTTAGCTTTGTGTCATGGACTTCATAACGTAAAAGACAACACAGCAGCCACCGGTCAGACTGAGCATAGGGTGAAAAACCTTTTGAAGCTGATTATTTCTCTCAGTACAAACAGTAGAATCAACTCTTTGTCATCTATTTGATCTATTTAAAGTTTAGTTAAATGTGATGAGTGAAAATCAAATGAATGATTGTGTTTTAATGCGACTGACACTTTGGGCCTTACTCACCCCTGAACGCCTTGGTGCTCCATCCATTGTCATCCAGTGTCTCTGAGAGACCGAAGTCACAGAGGAATGTGTCTCTGCAGTCTGCAGACAGCAGCACGTTGTCAACTGGAATAAATCAACAGGCGGGATTCAGTGCGACGGCTTGTTTTCATTTGGTGTTCATTATGAAGCAGTTGACTGCGGAATCAGGAGGCTGTCAGAGTCTGTCAGACTGACGGGTTCACGGGGGCCGAAGCCTCTCAACAGCAGCTCCAGGTGACGGATTCAGAACCAAAGCATGTTTTTCCACCTTTTCATGCAGATCTGAGAGGATGACACTGGATAATAACCTGCTGTCGTTCATTCACACGTCGACACCAGGGCTGAGAAAATACCAATCTGTCCCCAGATACAGAAAACATGTTGAACATAATCTCCTTTAATGAACCTGTCAACAGATCAGTCTCTGAGTATTTCCTGTTTATCATCTATTTTCAATTTATTTTCATTTATTAAGGAAAATATGAGTCAAACAACGCTCACAGAACAATATTATTGTTGACTTTGTTGTATTGAAGTTCATTCTTTCAGAGTTTGGATGAGACGCTCGGCTCGTAGTCGACCTCCATATCACTGAGGTCTCTGTCTCACTCTGTGTCTCTTCACTAACACTAACCAGAATCATGAAGCGTTGTTTTCACCTCTCTCTGTTAACACTCTGTTTTCAGCTATGAGCAGAAGACTTTTACCACTTTACAAAGCACAAAATCCGAACCATGATTGAAGTACTGAGATGAAACTGTCAGGTCAGAGCACGAGTGGGAAAACAATTACAAGCACTATTCAACAAAGTGAAATGTAAACAATATAATCACATGACTAGAATATAATCAGAACATAACTAATCAGATAATAACACTGGTTCCTCTCCACTGACTGAAGATTTCCTCCTTGCTCACAGTGAGGACAGTGAATTTGAGTGAGCCCCCTCCCTTCAATCCTCTCAGCAGGGATTTGAGGGTTTAGGGGTGAGGTGTCATGTCAGTTTAGGATTAGGCTCCAACACTGGGGAGGCCGTCTGAAAGCAGAACCAGCAGCGAGAGTCTTTGCTGGGCTCAGTGTGTCCAGGTGGGCTCTGCTGCCGTGACCACATCCACAGACATGTTGTCTCCATCAGCTGATGGACGGAGCCGGATTATTAAAGTGGATGAAGTGAAAATCTTATTATGCAAAGTAACTCGTAAATAAAGCTGCGAATGTAGTGGCAAAACAAATGATAATATGTCCCTCTGATATTTACTGCAGGGGAAAGATAAAAATAGATCTGTACCTGTAAAGTCACCTGTAAAGTCATGGGCTACAAAACCAAAACAAAGCTGAAAGATGCTGAAGTCTTTCTTAAATCTTTCTTTCTGTGTGTCTCACTATGAATGAAATCTTTCAGGTTTGACCCATCGTTCACCTGAGGACGTTGATCAGTGCAGCTGAAAGAAGAAAATACCTTTGACGTCCAGGTGAAGGACCTTCCTGTGGTGCAGGTGCTCTAGTGCCCCCAGTGACTGATGGAGGTAGTGCAGGGCCAAATCTTCTGGGAGGGAGTTCATCTCTTTCAGAAGTTGGGCCAAACAAGCTGAAGAAGTTTGGACAAATCTTTAATTCATAGGACAACAGACTATTTTTATGTTCCTAGTTGCTGATGCAGAAGAAGGTTCACCTGGCTTCAGGTCCATGAAGAGCACGACGTTGAGTCCCTCCCTCACGGCCCCGAAGAGCTCGACCACACGAGGCGAGTGCAGAGCGCTCCACGTGCTCACCTCCTCGCTGCTGAAGTGACTCAGTGGGATCTGAGATCAGGGAACGACAGTAAAACACAGAGCTGAATCATCACTTCAGAGCTCAGGAGCAGCAGAACATGTTGGAGTGGAGCGTCTCTGTAGTTTGAAGATGACTCAGTCACTCACTCAGTCACTCACTCAGTCACTCACTCAGTCACTCACTCGCTCGCTCACTCACTCGCTCACTCAGTCACTCACTTGCTCACTCACTCACTCACTCACTCACTCACTCAGACACTCACTCACTCACTCACTCACTCACTCAGTCATTCAGTCACTCACTCACTCAGACACTCACTCGCTCACTCACTCACTCACTCACTCACTCACTCAGTCATTCAGTCACTCACTCACTCACTCGCTCACTCACTCGCTCACTCACTCGCTCACTCACTCAGTCACTCACTCAGTCACTCACTCACTCGCTCACTCACTCACTCACTCACTCACTCACTCACTCACCTTCTTGGCGGCGCATTCGAAGCCCGTCCTTTTGTCTCGAACACAGAACACGTCTCCGTACGAGCCGTTCTGGATGTGGTGAAGAACGCAGTACTCCTCTTCCTCCCTGTACCGACAGCTGCTGGGCTGAAGGCACTTAAAGGTACAAAAAGTACACAGGCAGAGTAAAACACCCAAACAGAACAGAGAAGTCAGAGCAGGTGATGCTGTTGTAACACAGGAGAGAACATGTGTCCAACAGAACGTCAGTGCAGCGGCTCTAATCAAAGTCTTATATCAATAATTGATCAAGCATTGATTGAACATTTAGCTGCAAATGTTGCACTTATATTAGATATTTGACAGAAATACAGCTCCACATGAAAACCTGTTTCCTCGGAAATAAAATGTTTATATTTCATTTAATTGATTTCCCAATTACCAACATGCAACCAGGTTTATTTAATGCTGCTGGTTGCATTATGGGAAATGTAGGATCCAGTGTTTTTGGAGTCACAACATTTCAGCCTCTTGTGAGTGAAGGTCATGGTTTAAACTTTGAACTCATGAAGAGCAGAGTTTGTGCTGTTTGTGGTTTAGAGCATACGGAGGCACATTCACATCAGACCCAAGTAAAACAGGATGTAAATGTCTTACATGATGGAACAGGAGTCCTTCATTCAGAGGTCGGCTGCTCCTCCAGTCATTCAGAGTCTGTTTGATCAAGTCTCTGAAGAAGGGCGAGGCCGACAGCTTCGGCATCAGCGTCACTCTGCCTCTGAGGACGTCCAGCCCCGCGTCCGCGTCGCTCACGTCATCCAAACCAAACCCCCCCTCAGAGGTGTTCTCAGTGCTGAGGCTGCAGCTGGAGGCTGAAACTCCCAGCAGGCTTTGCACAAACCCTGCGGAGTCAGAATCCCACTCGGTGTGAGAGGAGGAGCTGAAGCCAGAGACATGCATCAGGTCAAAGGTCACGTCAGACACTCGGCCTTCAATTTGAAAACGATCAGCTTCTTCGTCTTCTGGAGCACAAGATGAGTCCGACTCGCTTTCATGAGTGTAAACGGATCCAGAGTCCTGCTCCAGGTCACAGTCAGAGTCCTCAGAGCTGGACGTGTCCTCTGTGTCCGGTCTGTCCCGGTCCTGTTCCGATCCAGAGACACACGCACACACGTCACGCACACACGGCCGCAGCTCTGCGCGTCTGCAAGGGGCGGAGTCAGTGAACTGAGGAGGAGGAGGTATGACCTCAGCTGATGATGTCACGTCTCTGTCGGCAGATTTCAGCCAGTCGATCTCCTGCACCCACAGGCCGCGGATGATGGGAGGCTCCTGTCCTCCGTCCTGCCGCCTGCTCTTCCTGCGCTGTTTCCTCTGCAGGTGATGGTGAAGCAGGCCGAAGTCCTCGTCCTCGGTGTCGCTGGTGCAGGCGGCTGTCCTGCTCACAGACCTGCAGACGACAGGTTTGAAGACGGAGTCGCTGACATTAATTACAGCCTCCATGTGCAGACGCTCTGACATCATCACAGCTGATATTTTGTGACTCACCTGAGCTTCTGGAGCAGCTGACACCTGGAGAACGGGCTGTGAGTGTTGGTGGGGCTGAACTCCTGGAAGTCTTCTCCTGGAGCAGATCAGAGGTCAGTCATTGATCTACAAACTGATTTCATCCCTGACTCCTACATGTCCCATCATGCACCTCTGCAGCCTCTCATTTATCCACCTGGCTTTGTTCAGCATTGTTTCAGGTTGCAGTGCACTTAAAGAAGTCACATATTTGAGTCAACAGATCATTTTTAAAATAGAAATACGATGTTTTCATCTGGTAGAAAAGACAGGTAGATGTTTTCATTTCACCTTCAAATCCATCCTCCATCATTTTAATGAAAGACCCTATCAGTGGAAATGACCCTGCTCCAATGATAACTGATGTCACTCACTGATCCTCGACCTGTGATCTTACTCTCTGCCTGAGCCACGATGGACACGCAGGGCTCCTCCTCGGGCCCCTCGGACCCCTCGGGCCCCTCGGCCGCCACCAGCTTGGCCGTGCCGAGCTGCAGCGCCCGGCTCAGGTGGGGGGCGATGGCTTGGACCAGCGAGTCCTCGTCCTCCTCGCGCTCCTGACCGCCGTCCTCGGACCCTCGGGCCATGATGACCAGCGGCCTGTTGGAGTCGAACCCGCGGGGGATGGCCATGTGTCCGTCAGCCTCACAGAGCAGGTGCACTGAGGGAAGACACACAACATGGAAACACATCAGGACACAACGCACATCCAGATGTGTGGGAGTCAGCTGTGTGAACACATCTGGGAGGTTTCGACCTCGTGAATGTGGAAATCCTGAAAGTCATGTGAGTTTGCTTCATCAGTGATTCTTAAACTCCTCCATAGAATAAAGAGAGAAAAAGGGAAGCGAGTGTTTCTGACTTGTTTGTTGTGTGAGTGATTTGAAAACGCTGACACACCCACATCCCATAATATTCCATCCTGTGTTGTCGGTGCATTTTTCCTCACTGACAGATCATTTAAAAAAACATGTCAGATCATCTCCGGTACAAAGAGCAAATGTGTAATTGGCATGTTAATGTGGCGGCCTCGGCGCGGCCGGGCGTGAATGAACAGACACCAGCAGTGGGCCGGGCAGGGGGGGTATAAATAGCAGGCGGAGAGTGGGCCGCATGCTTTCCACTGAGGGCGTCCAGCTGTCCAAGTCTCTCTGCATGTTGACAGCAAACACCGGGATCAAAACACACACACCTCACACACAGACAGACAGACAGACTCGTCCTCACGCAGAGCCGGAGGACGAGGACACGACGGACAAGAAGAGCTTTTCACAATGTGACATAAAGCACCAACTGTGACTGAAGAACGAATTATTATAAGAATGATTTCACTTTGTTAGTAACAGATTTAAGACTCATTAAACAGTGATGCACTCCTCCCATGATGCACTGCTCCCTTCACTTCCTGTCAGTCACTGCTCACTTCCCTCTTCACTCTGTCGCCTCACTACTTTAACTTAAGTACAACTTTGACATATTTATACTTTGTCTGAGTATTTCCATTTTATGCTACTTTATACTTTTACTCCCCTACTCCAATACTACTAAATATTGTACTTGTAACTATTAGAGTAAAAGAGATCTTTTACTCTAATAGTTAGTTTTTACATAAAAGACATATGATAGGATGCAGTACTTTAGTACTTTAGAACTGACAGATTACTACATGTATTTGTTATACATATTTTATAATGATATAACACTGTGAAAGGAGCCAACATGCACAATGAGTACTTTTACTTTTGATACTTCTGATTTTTGTTTATACACTTTTTACTTCAGTACATTTACTTGTAGTGGTATTTCTAGACTATGGTATTTCTACCTTTACTTAAGTAAAGGATGTAACTACCACATGTGGAAGTAACCAAGTACATTTACTCAAGTACTGTACAATCCTGAGGTGCTTGTACTTGACTGTTTCCATTTTATCGTACTTTACACTTCTACTCCACAGCATTCTGGAAACCATTAGTGAACTCCACTACATTTACTTTGACAGCTTTAGTTACTAGTTACTATTACAGATTCAGACTATTAAGACAAAACAAACCAGTAAGTGATGATGTGTTATTATAGACGAAGCCCAGCAGGATATAAAGTACTTAGCTCCTCCTGCACAGCTGCAAACACACGTCACATCCTGCAGAAAGAGTACTTGTACTTTTGGTCCTTGGAGTACTTGCTGCCTGTAGTACTGACATGTTGACCTTGTAGCAGAGAGTTTTCAGACTCTGCTCCTTTAACTTCAGTCAGGTCAGTGAGAGTCCGAGCAGCTCCAGAGACACAGAGCTGACAGAGAGGGTTAAGGTTCCTCACAGGTGAAACTGAGCACCCACACAGAGCATTACCTCAGAGGGACGATCGGCGTCTCGCTTCCTGTCTCAGGTTCAGGTGAAGTGGCTCCAGTGATCCTGCAGACAGAGAAGTCTTCTGTCTGTCCGTCCGTCCGTCTGCTCGTCCTGTGTCATGTGTTCAGCAGAGTCCAAGTGGAACCGACCGGCTTCCTGCCCCCACAGCCTCCTCTGATTGGTCCACCATGTGTGTGAGTTATGAGCTCTCACACCTCGGTGTCACACACACACACACACACACACACACACACACACACACACACACACACACACACACACACACACACACACTGGACTGGATCTTACTGTAGATGCCCTCGGTGACACTTGGATCTCGTCCGTCGGCTCTTGAATGTTTCCTTTCAGGACATAAAACTTGTCACTATGACAAACTGAGGCTCCATCAAGTTATAATTAAATGTGTCTAAATCAGGAGGAGGAAGTACTCAGGAGTACCACAGTATATCTAAGTAAAAGTAGATAGAAGTATTAAAAAGTAAAAGTACTCATCCTACAGAATGCTTCACACTCACACTGGGCTCTTTTACTCAGTTTTATGTGCAATTAAAACAAATAACACCAGAGTTTATCAGAGCAGGACTCACTTGAATGTTCTAAATTAAGATGCAATGAAGTTCGAAAAAATCCAAATACGCTTCATCATACTTCCTTTAGACACAGTGAAAATAAACAACAGTTTCACATGTGAGATGTATTTTGCACGTGTGAAATACTGAATAGTACTCTAGTACTTTGGTGCTAAAAGACACAATGAAGCTGTAACAAAATACACTTAAATACATTATGTTGTACTTATTTATATGGACTGGACATAAAAACTTTGAATAATGAATTATGATGAAAATTAAAACTGTGAATAAACTCAAATCCCATTTTCAGTCTGTTATTCGCTCTAAAGTTTAGATCTAAATCATCATGTGTGAAAACTCCTGTGCTCTGTGTTTTTAATTATTAAAATCATCCAACAGTGAGTATATTGTATGAACCAGGAATGATGCAGTTTAAATCGCCTTGTTTCTAGATTGAATCTCATTAATAAATCTATTCACTCATAAGAAACACAGAGATAAAATCTGCTGACGCTGCTGTTTTTCCTGACGCCTCCTCTCCACCAACACATTGGCTGCCCCACATTCAGACGACTGGAATCTATACATTCCTGTGGGAATTAACAGAATACCAGAGGAGGGAGTGAGTGTGAGTGTGAGTGTGTGTGTGTGTGTGTGTGTGTGTGTGTGTGTGTGTCTCTCTCTTCCTGGCAACATCTGAATGGGATCAGTGACGGACCAATAGTGAAGCCGAGGACAAAGTTTGCTCCCACGTCAATGGGCTTTTTGTCACTGGGGTCTCTGAGCTGTTGGGGTCAAGTCTGCTAAAGTTAGACCTGAAAAGCCTCAGTGAGGTTATGAAACTTCGTCAGGTCTCATTTACAGAAATTAATGAGTTACAGCAGTTAATGTATAAATGAAGGAGGACGAGGATATTTTGACAGGCGTTTTAGGAAAAAACATGCAGATCTATTGTGCAGCTTCAGTTTTCACTTGCTGCTACAAAGACGTGAAAGAACTGGACGTCTCAGATTCACTTAATCACAAAACAATAAAATCATATAATTAATTAAAAGCCTTTCCTCCAACACTGTGAAGAGAAATGTTGACTTATGTGACGAGCAGGTGTCCTATAGAATCTTCATCTTTACTGTGATAAATCTAAATAACATGTTTTAATGTTTCTTTTGACTACTGCCGTTCACAACAGTATTTCCCAAAAATGTTGAACTTTATCATTTAAACTTTGAGGACAAATTTTAATAAACATGCAGGACAACAATGTGAATGAATGAATGAACTGTTTATGTCTTTGTGTTTTGCAAATTTGCCTCAGAGGGAGGAATAAAGTGTTTTGAATGGAACTCTGTAAATTAAAGTGCCGACAGTCGACTCTCACAAAGACAGCGGTCCTTTATATAAGTAACTGTCCTCAACAATGGGGCCTCTCACACACACACACAGGAGTATAGTATCTGACCTCATTTAGGCCTCAAACAGCTTGTGTGGCCTTTTGTTTTCAGCTCGAGCAGAAGAGCTGCAGTGTCTGTTTTCGACCAGCAGAGGGCAGAAGACGAACTGCAGCTCCTCCTCCAGCAGCCTGGCAACACCAGCAGCAGGCTGCCAAGCTGACAGGAAAGTGGGACACAACCCCCCACAGTCCACTATGCCGTATTTACTCGGGTCGTCAAAACAACTTTCTGATGACTCGGGGGGGAGGTGGGGGTGGGGGTAAGAGGATATGGAGGGAGAAGGCCAGAGGAAGTGTGTGTGAGCGTCTGCACATCCTGCCCACTGATAAACTTCAAGGATGACCTCAGTGAATTTAATTATCACATCGACCACGCTGATATTTTCAAGAACTTTATTTCACTCTGGAGTCTTCGCCCCCCCACCCCCACCCCCTCCTGCTCCTCCTCAAAGTGAAGCCTCCCCTGACAGGCTGGAGGAGGCAGGAAACAGAATGAATGAACCCAGACATCTAAAAGCAGCAGTGACAACAGGCTGCGGATGGTCAGCACATGTTCAGACATGAGTTCAGCATCGGTCCCATCTTTATTCACAGGAAGTGGGTTTAATAAAATTACAATTTCCTCATGACACAGGAAACCCATCCAATTACAGAGTCCAGGAGCTGCTACAGTGCTGAAGAGCTCGATCAGTGTTGGGAAACTTTACAAAAGCAAGAAACCAAAAAACAAAGATTTCACGACAACGAGCTGCAAACGAACGCTGAGACACACAGGTTGGTGTGTGGAGTCAAAGAGCTGCATGAACGACGTCGGCTGTGTTTAGAGAATCGACCTTCACCTGCCCTGAACAGAACGAAGATGTTTGATGGAGTGAATGTTCCTCTCACGGTGAAATTACAGAAGGCACGAGCTATTTGTAAAGTCAGTCAATGTTCAGGTCGCTTTAACGGAAAATGTGCCAAAAAACTACACATCCACACTGAGAGAAACAATTTCTGTCAGAATTACATTAAATTAATCTTCACTTTTTATCTGTTTCCTCTCAATGAATCAGACAAAATAAAGATGAAATAAAATGAAAATCTGCCTCTTGAGATCAGCAGATTAACGGTCAACAAGCTCTTCTTGTTTTGCTGCTGTAATTACGGCGTCTTCTCATCTTCATTGTGTAAGTTTGATCACATCAGATGTTAACACGCGTCACCACAGGACTGCAGCGGGACAGGAGCCGGCTGGCACTTCAATGAACTGCTGCTCTCTCAATGAGTGAAATGATGATTCTTAGAAACCTTCAGTCAGGTGTGAGGAGTTAATCAAATGTTGCCCACGATGAGGTCGAGGGGAAGTTTCTCTTTCTAACAGAGAAACAAAAGAGCAGGAGAATCACTCACTTCAAACATCAATGAGCAGAAAACAAACAAACAAACAAACAAACAAACTAACACACAAACAAACAAACAAACAAACAAACAAACAGACAAACAAACAAACATGGTTGGTTTTCAGAGACACTGCAGATCTGTGTCAGTCCTTCTCATGGTTCTATCACTGTCATACTGATTTTCAGGAAATGAGTGTGATGAAGATTAATAATTTACGCCCAGTGCAAAATATTAAAAGACTCCTGGACGTTGTTTTTCACTTCAAGCGAACGAAAGCTGAAAGAATTCCTTCCTACCAAAGTGCTTCTACTTCATTATGACGACAGACTGTCCTCCACCAAATCTCCTCCAAACCTTCCACCTGAACCTCAGGAGAGCAAAACTGTGATAAATACACTTCCATGAACGGCCAAACAAACAGGAAGTGGGAAAAGGCCCTGCTGTCCTCAGACACCAGGAGACGCTGCTGATGGATGATGGATCCAGGTCGAGGCGGATCAGTGCACCTTCGCAGGATTAAAGTCCACGTTGGACAAAGTCTTTCTTTCTGTCCCCAAACAAAGAGTCCCAGGTCGGCTGGTTCTGCTGTGTGCAGCCGCCAGACTGCAGGTCACAGGTGAATCCTGCAGGGCAGCAGTGCCTCGAGTCGGAGCAGCACACCGCCTGGTAAAGGAAGACAGAGTTCGGTTATATATGTGATGAATTATAACACAGACGTTTCTGTCAGAGTTCGATGTCACAGCTTAAAGACACAACCAGTGATCCCAATGTCAGTCTCTGTCATGTTTGCTCTCATGTAAAAATCTGAATTACAAATGTGGTCAATAAATCACAGTCCACAGAAGAAATGAATCAAAATCATCTCTGAGTTGCTGAAGAACAATTTAAAAAACAATAAATATGATAATATGACAGATTTAAGATGTGAAACATGAAAGTGACCTCAGTGGGACAAATGTTCACATGTTCAATCAGGCAGAAAACAGTGAGGCTCTGATCACATGACTCAATGTTCACTGGTCACATCATCCACATTCCTGAGGGTCCAGCTAACGAGGAACCATCTCAAATCATTTCAAACATCGACTCAATCTTCTCCACAAGAAAACGATCCAACACTCAGAGCTGATGAGAGAGAGAGTGGAGTGTGAACGCACCCTGGGCGAGGGGCAGCAGGCCCACTCTGTGGCGGAGGTCTGACAGCACGTGTCCCGCTCCGGGCAGTGGAACGCCCCCGCGCTGTCACATGGTACGTCTGCGCCCTCCTCTGTGTCTCTGGGCTCAGACTGCACCACTGCGGTCTGAGGGAGGGAGAGGGCGAGCCCGGCCCCGCTCTTCTTCTCACATGTCCCCGTCTGCATGTTGCAGGTGTAGCCCTGAGGACAGCAGTGCTCGTGGTCGGCACAGCACACGGCCTGAGGACGACACAGAACATCAGCCCGTCATCTGAACAGGTCATAGAGTTGGAAAGGTAAATGTATGTATATGTGAGATTTAGGCCTGTCTGAACGGCAGCTCAGTAGAGCTCTCTTTAAATGACACATTTTATATGGACGACCCTTCAATCGTTACAGTGCAACATTCCTGACACACAGTTATCAAACTGTGGGTCCAAACATCACAGCTGTTGTATCGAGACAAACAGGAGGTGGCGCTAATTCTCCAGTCGGTGCCATTAAACCACTGCAGAGGAAGAGGGAGCATGAATTATTAACCCAGTCCGTCCTGTGACTATCTGGGTTAAAAATCACTGATAGCTTTTACATGTTGGGTTGAAAAACAAAACACAACTCGACTGCTTTGTCTCAGTTACTGAAACCCGGATCTGGTCTGAGGTGAGAGGTACAGACCTTGACCAGGGGGCAGCAGCCCCACTCCCCTGTCTGCAGCTTGCAGCAGGTCGTTCCTGTGGCGCAGCTGCTCTTGTCGTCACACTTGACGTCGGCCAGGCCGGCCGGCTCGGTCCGGGCGCTCAGCTTGGTGAACCAGGGCAGGACGTGGGGGCCCTTGGAGCAGGAGGAGCGGTGAGGCTCACAGGTGTGACCGCTGGGGCAGCAGTGGTTCCCGTCCTCGCAGCAGACGGCCTGAGGATCAGCACAGGTCACGTCAGTCCTCAGAATCTCACCTGCTCAGATTCGTGGGTGTGAGTCTGCTGAGGCGGTCGCTCACCTTTGGCAGAGGGCAGCAGCCCCACCTCTGGCTCTTCTCCATGAAGCAGCAGGTCGTGTCTTTGGGGCAGCTGGTCTGGGCGTCGCACATGTTCCTGGTTGGACCGGAGGCAGCCCGGCCGGCCTCCCTCTGCAGGGCCGGGGTCTTGTGCAGCCAGGGCAGGCTGAGGCCGCCGGGCCGGTCGCACGTCTGCTCAGCCACGTTACACTTGTAGCCTTTGGGGCAGCAGTGCTCGTGGTCGTTACAGCACACGGCCTGGAGAGCACAGGACCAAACGTTCCGTAACACCGCCTCAAATCCCTGCAGACTTTCAGCTCAACAGATGGAAGAGACTTTATGCAACATGACCTCCAACTAATGACATAAAAGTCAAAGAATGTGATGCAGCAGTGAAATATTCCAGCTCCTCTTGTGCCCATAAAGAAACCTGCTGTGATCCTTCAGTTATTCAATAAACATCCAGTAATGTCTCTCATCTCACTGACACAGAGATAAAGTTACAGAACTGAAAAAGACGCTGATGTTTTCTTACATTAATATTCTTTTAATAATTTCCCTGAACAGTCTCCTCGTGATTCATCATGATATAAGTTTCAGTTATTTCAGCTTTGTTTCTGATAAATCACCTGTTTTCACACAGTTTGCTGTAGATACGACCACGAGCTGCTGTTACAGAGAGGAGGCCAGTGAACACAGAGCCTCGTCTCTGACTGGCCTCTTGAAGTCAGCAGATTCAGATCAACAGGGGAAAAACTCATTATTCCAAGTAGGAAACATTCGCACATTATTCAGAGATGACTTCAGCCTCGATGAGCTGTTTTAATGCTGCAACACAAAGCGTTTGAGGAGCAGATACAAGCAACATTCAGTTCTTTCTAATTAGCTGAATCAGTAGCTTTAATGCTAATGATAACGATTCATTTTGTTTTCATGTAAAAGTCACAGAACGTCCTGACACACAGGCGATCTGTTGTTCTGAGGATCAGAGATATTCTAACACTGTCGGCGTGGAAACCACCAGGACCTTCACATCCTGGAAGCCTGAACTAACTCCTCCTGCTCCATTACTCTGTTAGAAGAAAAAAACATACCCTCAGCCCTCAGTGCGTCACAGCGCTCTCACTTGATCTGCAGAGACACCCCCCCCCCACACACACACACACACACACACACACACACACACAACAGGCCCTGGAAGTGTGGAGTCTGACCTGAGGTAAGGGGCAGCAGGCCCACACTCCGGACTCCTTCTTACAGCAGGTGGTTCCTCCCGGACACATCGTCTGCTTGTCACATTTCTCATCCTTGGCCTCTGAGGTCAGAGGCGACTCCTTGGCCACCCAGCGGAGGGCGGGCAGGAAGCCGGCCGGGTCGTCGCAGCTCTCCGCCTCCAGGTTGCAGACGGTGCCGTGAGGGCAGCAGTGGACGTGGTCGTCGCAGCACACCGCCTGGAACACACGAGTTTCATAAAGCTCTGCAGTAAAATCCAAACCTGCTAACGACCCGAACATCTACCTCTGACTTTGTTCTTCATGCTCTCACATTCACAGTCATCAGCTTGTGATTCTAACTTGTCAGTGTCAGGATAAAATCTATAACTGCTTATATTACAGTTCTGATGTTTTTCTGTGAAATGGGATAAATCATGTTTTTAATCATTTCAACATTTTGTAAATTATTGAGGAGCCACTTCACATCTGAAGTGATGAAGAAGAGGCTGTGATCCACCCGTAATTAAAGACTCTTCCCAAAGGCGTCAGTGTCTCAGAGGAGCAGCAGCATCAGCTGATGAGCTCATGGAACAAACTGACGTCAACAGGACGACTAATGTGAGACATTTACAGGAAGAGAAATGTGCTGATTCTTTACTGCAGGCCTATAATGAAACCAATAAACTTATAGTGAAACTGGGAATTGGCAGGTCTGAGGTCAGGGACCAGGAGCTGCTCAGCACAGATACAGTCAACACGTTCACAACAGATAATACTGAAAGCTGGAGATGTGTGTGTTTTAAACGGCTGTCTATGAACATGACTCATCACTTTTCACACCGGAGAAGAAACTAGACACTGAGCATAGAAGAAGATGTTGGTCAGTCATGACTCGACACTTCTCTGTGTGGATCAAGATTTTCAAAATAAAGACTTATTTGTCACATGCTCATGTTCTCAACTCCTGCAGTGAAATGTAGAGAGAACATCGTGGGCTAAAAGGCTGATGTGCAAAGATAATCATTAGAATAATAATAAAAAAGATAATTGTAAAGTGATAACATTTCATAGAAACAAAAACATCCACTGAAAAGAAACAGAAACACTTCTCTGTGTGAGGCAGCAGCAGAACAAACTACATCCTCCAGAATGACCGTAAAGTTGAATCAACACCTCTTGAATATTTTAAGCTTCATGAAGGGAGGATTTACTGCAACACTGTTTTAGTAGGCTGCATTAGTTTTAGCTTGGTGTACCTAATAAACTGGACACTAGATGTAAGTATACTGTGTTGCAATAATCTGGTACAACACTCACATCTGTTAAATGAGACAGACGAGTGACAGGTATAAAAAAAAACTCCCTATTAATCAGTGCTGTGTTACCTGGGGCAGAGGACAGCAGGCCCAGCCTCCGCTCGCCGTCTTGCAGCAGGTGGATTTTCCAGGACACGAGGAGGATTTGTCACACTTGTTGTTATCGCTCAGTAAGGGGACGGTGGGCACGTTGCTCAGCCAGGGCATGACGGCGCCGCCTGACGGATCGTCACACGTGGAGGCTGCCAGGTTACAGGAGGTGCCGCGTGGACACCAGTGCAGGTCGTCCTCACAGCACACGGCCTGCAGGGGGGGGAGGGGGCATCGTGACACACAATCCTGAGCAAACTGCATTTATTATTTAGCAATTTAAAGCCAAAACCTAAAGTCTGTCTGAGCAGGAAAACCCCCTCCTCCACACTGAGCCCCATTAAAACTGGAAGAGATGCCAACACTGAATAAAAGCTGCTTTAATCACATTAACTTATTTCTTCACACAGATGCTACAACAAAACTAATTCCCTCTCCCTGAACGAAGAGCAGACATCAGGGCAGAAACCATCAGTGAGACAGGAGATGAATCAGCTGGACAGAGTCGAACTGTCTGTGTGGTTTGTTGGTACCTCTGGTAGTGGAGAACAGGTCCACTCTCCCTCTGAGGATATGCAGCAGGTGCCTCCGTCGGCGCAGGCCACAGAGTCGTTACAGGGAACAGACGCCACTGAAGATGAACAGAGATATTCGATCAGAGCACGTATGAGTCAATGCAAGGATTCATGTTGAGTTAGAGCCAAACGAGTCCATAATCAATTCATCATCTTTAATATAAAAAACATTGACTTGTTCTCCTCCGTGTGAGGATTTGACTGTTTATCTTCAAGTTCAAGGAGGTTTTGGAAAATCTCGCCTCCACATGTTTATTATGTCTGAAAACACTGGTCTGACCTTTGAGAGCTTCGTCCAGCTCGGCCGCGGCAGCAGGAAACTTCACGGCCAGGCTGCTCTCTCTGTCAGCCGACACACAGGCTCTGTGGGCCAGGTCACACTCGGTCCCTGCAGGACAACAGTGGATGTGGTCTGAGCAGCAGACGGCCTGGAAGGAAACAGGAAAGAGTCCATATACAACAGGGAAACTACGAATCTGCTTTCACACCTGATATCAACTAGCTCACACTTTCTAATGGCCGCTGTGTAAAAGGTCTGAACAGGTTGGGTCATGTGACTCACGTCGGGCATGGGACAGCAGCCGTACGTGCCGTTGGTCATCCGGCAGCACGTGGTCTGGTCTGGACACGCCGACTTCTTGTCTGGACACTGAACTGTGAGGAGGAGGAGTCAGAACAGATGATCTTCACTTGTTTCGTGTCTGTTCTCATCAGTATGAGCTGCCTTTCATCTGTGCTGAGCTTTGAGTCTGTACTGCTCACCATCGTTGGGGACGGCAGACACCTTCTTCAGCAGCGGCAGATGGACGTCAGCTGACTTGCAGATTCCGTGTTCCAGGTCACAGATTGTGTTGCTGGGGCAACAGTGGAGATGGTCGCTGCAGCACATGGCCTGAACAGGAAGCACAAATCACACACAGGAAGCAAGAGAAGGGAGGTTTAGGACAGTGAACAAGTCTGTTAGCTGTTGGGACAGGGCTTCTCTGTGAGCAGCAAACTCACCTCTGAGAAGCTGAGCCATCGAACTTAAACAAATGAACCACTATCAAAACTGCTTGTGATCAATATGTTAGCATCAGAGTCACACACACCTCTGTGTACGGGCAGCAGCCGTAGTCTCCACTGGTGAGCAGGCAACATGTAAAACTATCTGGGCAGCTGCTTTTTCCTCCGGGACACGTCACTGAATTGACTGTAGAAGCTACAGAAACATGTAACATCAGTGGGTATTAGAACAGTATCATCACATTTCAGATCACATTGGAGTTTTTAAGTAGACACTGAGCCTGACGTGATGCATGGTCTTTACACTGGAAGGTTTGTTCCTCACCTAGATCGTTCTCCCTCCTTGTCGCAGGCACTTTCTGCAGCATGGGGAAGGACTCCAGCGAGGCAGACACACATCTTGAGTGAGCAATATCACACTTTGTTCCCTCGGGGCAACAGTGGAGTTTATCCTCACAACACACGGCCTGCAGGGGGGAGAAGATGATTCCAGTCAGAAAAACGTCAAGTCAAGGACACAGAGATGATGGAAAATACAGATGCTCCACTTGAGTGCTGCCAGTGGGAGAGGATTACAGATGTAAGACAAGCAAACCATAACAATATGAGATCAGAATTACCAGATATTAAACCTGTGTAAAACATTTTTTTTGTCAATACATAGATTTTGTCCTTGAGATCAAAACATATATGGAACAGACTGAGCTAAACTTTTGTTGGCTGATTTATCAGCTAGTATTTCAATAACTCTTTTTAACAAAGGAAATATCTTTTGGGCTCATTTTACTCTGACTATAGTCGAACTGATACTGGATTTACTTTATGTTTTAATCCATGGACATGAAACAAAAAACAATGTTATTGATAATGATCTACTAAATCGGTTCTTTAAAAGATCTGTGACCAACAGATTTAGTGAGTGGGACATTTCACAGATGAAAAACTGAACTGGTGTTTCTTAATTACCTAAAACTAGGCTGAAATATACACAGATACGTTGCTGTGGCTGATTTAATGGTCGGGCTCTAAAATAAACAGAAATAATACCCGCCAAGTATTCCTCTCCTATGGTTGGTTCATCACACGCAGACCATCAGAGCATGTAACATGTCTCTCTGTGTAAAAAGCTCTGGCTCTGTGGTTTTTAGCTCACAGTGTTTGAGTGTGTGTGAGTTCACATATATCACCTTGGTTAATGGACAGCAGCCCCAGGAGCCGTCGAGAAGCTGGCAGCAAGTGGTGTCGTCCGGACACTCAGACTCCTGGTCCGGACAAATGACTGCCTTTACTCTGCGCCTGAGCTGGAAGCATCACACATCACAGCCCACGCATATCAATGACAGGAACAAACAGGGTCAAAAAAACAAAAACCAACACGTCAATGGCAGGATTGATTTGCATTCACGTGTGGAAACAGTTTGTCTTATGTGATAGGAAACTGAATATTTTGGGGTTTTGGACTTTTCATTGTACAAAACGAGCAATGTGAAGAAAAAAAAATATGATGGGCAATTTTCAAAACTTTAAAAATTATTAGTCGAGAAAATAATCTGCAGGTTAATTGATAATGAAAATAATTATTATCTACAGCCTTAAAAACAACAGACTGGTGATTTTGCTACTTATATGATGGGGCAAAAATGTAAAGTATGTATGAAATGTCCTGAGAGTGAAGGCATCTTAAAGTCACAAGATTCCAGCCTGCTATCCCCTCTGAAGAACGACTGTACACTGCCAGAGTCCAGCTCAGCAGATTTCATGGTTATTTGCTTCACAGGTCATGAGACGATTTCTCCTGTCTAAAGTTCCTATTTTGGACTGATGATGAGTGATGTTACAAAAAGGTTAATGCTAAAGCAAACAGGTGTTTTTGGATCAAACTCTCACAGTCTTTTGGTGCTCCTGACCCAACTTGTTTGAAACATGTTGCTGCCATTAAACTCAGAATCAGCAGATATTTACAACAATCAGCGAGGTCAAACATTAAATAAATTGTCTTTGTACTGTTTTCAGTTGAGTTTATGTCAAAAAGGATTAACAAATGATCGCTTTCTGTTTTGCTTTTTGGGATCAGGGTTGTCCGTTTCATTTGCACTTTGCACTAATCTTTTACATGTTAAGGTCAACCAATAACAGAGGGTGTATTGTGTGTGCTGTTTTTATTGGATAACAATAAAAACGATAAGATAATCAAAGTGCCATTGCAACAGATCTAATGGTGTCTATGTGTCAAATGTGTTGCTTGACCTACTTTCTTTAGATCTAATGGGTCAAGTCAGGAAAATAATCAGTGGCTGCCAGAACTTTATGCCCATTGATTCCAGTGCAAAGGTCGACAAGCAGCCAAAACTTCCTTCCAAACCAAAGTTTAATGATCTCTGAGGAGGCAGCAATCAAAAGAAGGCCGTGACGAGTAATTCAACAACAACACATGACCATGAGTCAGCAACTTACCTGAGGGATGAGCAGGGCCTGTTGGGTAGGAAGTCGTCTCATCCAGGGCAGGGAGACGGTCTTATTAACACATTTAGCGTGGACCAGGTCACAAACCGTCCCCTCATAGCAGCAGTGGAGGTGATCTGAACAACACTCGGCCTACAGGAGGATTCAGAGGAACAGATGGTGAGAGACGACAAAGGTTTACTGAAACACACCTCAAACACAGAGCAGCAGAATATGATGAGTAAAATGAGGTTTTTCAGTTGCTTTCAGATCAATGTCGTGGAGTAAAATAGTAAAATACGCCCCTTTGAAATCTAAAATGGAAATAAATCAAGAACAGGGCAGTTTACTTTACATTTAATAAAATATCTCAGTACTTCCTCCACTGCTCTGTAAACGAGTCATGCAGGAATTAGAGTGTATAGAAAGATGTACGTCACTTGAACGTGACACACGGCTGAACGGTAACTCACATGTGGTAGTGGACAGCAGCCGTATCCTCCCACCGTGTTCTTGCAGCAGGTGTTTTTCTCCTCACACATGCCTCCATCAGGACAGACCAGCGCTGTGCTCAGGCCCAGCAGAGCCAGACTCAGGATCCCCATCTGCAGAGTCTGAACACAGGCAGAGGGGAGGAGGGATGTCAGCAACTAGCTATGATTCAATCTGGTCTGACGACGCACAAAGATCCAGAATTACTGTCAACAAAATCTAATCTTGCTGGTTTCTGTGTTTCTTTCAGGTTGTGAGAAACCACTAATTCACCGTGCAGAGGGGTAACAAAGGCAACCAAAAGGCACAACAGCTCTGCAAGCATTCCAACCGATAAACTGGATTTCAACACTAAACCCCTCCAGATCCTTACTGTAAAGTTCATGTCCCTGTTATGCATGTAGAGCACTGGTATCTCAGGCATTTCATATCTGAATCTACAACTCCAGGCAAGATTTATTTAATGTAGGTGCCACCTGATCAACCTAAACTATGGACGGTAAAGTTTTGTACAGTTTTGTCGATTCAATATTTAGGGTTTATTTAGTTGAATTTTTTGATACTTTTTATTGTGACAATATTTCTGAATGTGTATCATTTTGAATGTAGCAACATTTTGAGGTACAACTTCTGTTTGACAACGTAAAGAATAAAGTGTGGATTTCTCTCACTGTCACTGATGACACAATCATTATTTTAGCGTAATTCTTCATCTTTCATGAGCACAAACTGGAATAAATGCTGAGTAATCAGTCAACTTCAGCATGTAAATAAAGGTGCAGACATGGGGCTACTGATAAGGTGTTTTGACCCAACTACGACTCGAAGGACAGAGGTGGCTGGACGCTGAATGGATTGTAAAGAGCCCTGAAGCTAACTGGGATCTGTGATTTTGGCCAGTGAAAATAAAATTTGACTTTGACAACTGAGCATGTGACAGGACCATCTGAAGTCAGAACATGTTAAATAAAAGAGAAAAATAGTTGCAAACTCTGAACCTCAGACAAATGAAAGATTCAACCCTTAGGATCAAGTTAATACATTAAAAATATGAAGTGTTAAGATATTTGGGTGGTGGTGAGTTTACTTTACCATGATGAGCAGATGATTTGGATGCAGGCAGATTGAGATCAGCTGTTATGAACAAATGGCACAAAACTGCATCACTCCTCTCACAACCTGCACAACAACACAAACACCATGAACCAGAGTGAAACTGTGAGAAATGACTGGGCAAATTTATCATAGATTTAATACTTAACCTATAAAATCATTAGGAAACAGGCAGAAGGAGAAATAAACGTTAACCTTTAGCCCACGGCGGCTGAAATTAGCGAGTTAGCTCGCAACAGACGAGCAGCTTTCCTAAACTAATCCAAGGAAAAACAAGTTAGCTTAGCTTGGCAGGCTAAGTGGCTAACCCTGAAGCTAACGCCGGTTTGAATGACTTTCAGCGGATAAATTTGATTCTGTGCGGAAAACGGATGTTCTTCTTACCTGGTGGGTTTGAAACAAAAAGCCAAGCCTGTCACATATATGTGCTGTTGATCTGCAGCTTCACAAACATCCAGAGAACAAAGCAGAACTGACTGAAGCTGTTTTTCACTCACAGTTCAACAGTCACATGACACAGTCACACGTGACGGCGGCCGACGTTAAAGGGCCGTTACACCAAAAAAACAACAAATGAATTCAGACCATGTTTTTATTTCACTGTGACATTAAAAGAGTAAATGAGTATCAAAGTTAAAGGCAGTTGTGGAAAGTTACTATTATACTATATAATTTCACTATTATATACAATTTAATACTAAAAGAACTATACTTTATAGTACTTTCAGATCAATATGAAGAATATGCTCAACAAATAAATAATCTATATATCAATAACTTTTTTAATGATACAATAAGGGCGGATTTCACTACTCATTAGTGTATAAATAAATACATATAAAATATATATTTACACATTTCTACACATTTATGCATTAGTGGTCGTACAAATTATTTTGAAATAGGTTGTTCTGCAAAATGAGTACTTTTTCTTTTGGTTAGAAAAAATTAGATTCAAATATCTTTTTTTTTCAGGACTGAAATTTGGGAAACTTCATCTCTCATCATATCATCTGTTTGTACATACAGGCTCACATTCAACACCTACACGTTGGGATCTTGATTGAAAAAGAACCAGAATTGCATTTGGGTTGTGAAACAAAATTTGTTCATGTTTAAATCAAATTTAAGGATGTAATTAGATTTTAGTATGATGAAATGTCTTGCCTTGTGACTTGCCTTGTTGTCGAAAGGTGCCGTACAAATAAAATAGCCTTTGGACATACTACTAAATACTACTGTTCATTTAATGTTTCTTCAGCCTTTACTTTGCTGTTTTGTATTTTCCTTCAAAATAAAAGCACAGACATCAACTGACCGTGGGAACAAATTTATTTCTATTTTGTCTCATGTACAGAAAGAATCAATTTACAGTTTACAAACAACTGACCAGGTTTATGAAGCGGGTGATTTACTGCACAGGATGAAGGCCTACAGTTCAATCCTCCTCAGCCTCACACAGACCGTACTATCAAAAATCCAACAGGTTTAACGTGTCCTTGTATAAATCAGCTGGGACTGAATACTCTCTGTCCAAACACAAGTTCACAAAATATTACTGAGAAAACAGATTTTCTCATGTAAAACAAAAACAAGCAAGGAAAAGCCACAGGTGCACAACTCATAATAATTTCCATATCTGGTCCATAAAGGTACATTTACAGCAGAGGACACGACGGTTCAGTAGCAATCGATTCATGGTCGTTTTATTCTTCAGACTTTTACATCACATTTTCAGGTTGTACTGTAGGCTACCGACACGGGCGTATGAACAGCAAGCAAATGGTGAGAAGGACCAACAAGTCAGCATGATTTCTGTACAGCCTTCAAGGTTTTCACTTCATCAACCTACTCTGCAAAAAACCAAAAACATTAACTCTTCAAGTTTCCTAAAACTGCTGAGCTTTTACGAATCTGCTAGATGACGTAAGTAAGTTCACAGTCGTTGATGCGTCGTAGGCAGTGGTGATGCTAGAAACAGCGGGAGCGTGTTGGTCAGTATGTTATTGTTGTAAACATTTACGACCGGAAGTGAATTTTGTTAGAACTGGATTAAGGGAAAAGTCAGTGTATCTTCATATAACCAAGTTCATTTGGCAACACAGCTCAATGCGTCAGTGCATCACATTTTGTGCCAAACGTCCTGGATCGTTTCAAAAAAGGTTTCGTTAAAAACACCCTATTCTACATGTTACATGCACATCGTATACACATAAAATCTCATATAGTTCATCATACCATTTACAAGTTTGGTGAAAAAGAGGATAGATACAAGAAATTAAGATATTCAAGGACATACAGTAACAGCCGCAAGAAAAGTTGTCAGATTTGGCAGGCATGCTCCCCCGAGTGACGCGTGTTGGTATTACCACGATGCAGTGTGCTTATCAGTGCCCGCCGAGCTCCACAGCTTAGTTTGGGTGACGACTAACTGCATTTCAAAAAGGGACCTGCATGCCTATCACTCGATCCTTTCTGAAAGAAGGCACTTACAGGAGAGAAGTGTTACAGGTCCTGTCTACAAACAACCCCGGTAGGTGTCAGGAGAATATTAAACAGGTAAGTCTTCAAGTAAAGTGATGTTTTTGCTCGGACTTACCCAGGGTTCTTGGCGATCAGGGGTTGTCTACGCAGGAGCCCAAAGAACTGTGGGGGGCTTTTGGTGCCTTCAGTTTATCTCATACATTCATATTGTATGCATGCAACCTTTCTTTACCAAATGGTCTTCCAAATGTCGGGGAATCTATTTACACAAATCGCAAAGAAGTCTTCGTCAGCTCTCGACAACGGGAGAAAAGGCAGAAATGCAAAAATTTGGCAGAATTGTGGATCACTGCGATAAATCAGTGACCGATGACAGAAAGATGATGCTCAACATTTCAAATCATTACTATCTGAAGAAGTAATTTGAACACATGAACACAACACAGGAGGAAGAGGAAATCAAGTACATCCCTGAAGGAGCAAAATGCAAGTCGCACGCTGGACGTTAAGGATTGCATTATCCGTTCACAGGGGCTCAAGAAAAACTGATAGGTTCCCTACAGATTCAAGCTTTGGGAAGCTGTTTCTGATTTAAAAAAAACTTATTCTAGTTTCACTTTAGGGCTGGAGAGTAGTCAAGGAAACACAGGCGCACATTTTCTACCATCAATATGATCCTTTGTAGAGTCTCAGTTCAAGGAAGGAAATCTAATTCACCTAAACACCCATAAATCCCATAAAAATGTCAACTTCCAAATACTTGTATACTTGTAAAGTATCAATCAGTCAATTATCAAATTATTAGTAAGTGCTTTACTCTTATATTTTGCTCTATAAAATGGCTATTTCCACAGTCAGTATATGCAATGGCTCAGACGATGGTTCAGTGATGTGAGAGGTGGCAGAATTCACAATAAACTGGATTGTTTTCAGTACACAAGATCATCTCAGTGGAAACCAGCACGATTAACTGACAGTGAGACTACGAGAGGAACCAGAAAGTGCAAAAGCACCTCACCAGGAACACAAAGGTCAAACAACAACCTGAAAATGGACCAGTGAAGCGTGGTTGTGCTTATTGTGATCTCTCTCGGTGAAAACATCACTCTTCTTCCATGTTGGATGTGGAAAGATTCCCCTTTGAAAAGATTGTTAAAAGGTCCAGTGTTCAGTAAGTTCAAAAAGCTCACTTCCTGGGGTGGAAGACCATCAGAGGTCTGTCTTCGATCTTCTGCCAGGGGCTCTTCTTGTTCTCCTCTTTGTCGTCGGGATCATCCTCAGGGCTGGTCATGGAGTCGCGGCGGTTCTCGCTGTTGCTGCTGCGGCTGCTGTTCACTCGGCTGCGCCCTCTTCTGGGGATGGTGGATCCTCGGGAGGATGGACCTTCGTCAAGGAGAGGGGTGAGGGAGTTCTCTTCGGGAGAGACCGGGCGCCCCTCGCTGCTGCTGGGCTCGCTGTGGTCAGGGTAGGCCAGCTTGGAGTACGTCTTCCCACCACTGCTGACACCGTGGCCCTTCCGTCCTCCTGTCCCCCAGCGGTCGTCTTTTCCCTTCCGGTTGACTGCTGACTTGCGTTCTTGGGCCTCCAGAGGTGGTTCAAGGTTGACGTCTCGGGCACTGCTGCTGGTACCACCTAAGAATCCACCTCCGCCGCCGCCACTGAGGTCATTCCCAACATCTATGTAGGAGTGGCGCACATGAGCGTTGGCACGTCCATCCAGGGAGATGAACCACGCCCTTGGATGTTGTTTGACGCCCAGCTCCAGCAGCTTCTTCTCAGTCAGAGCCTGCAGTTCCCCGTTCATCTGAGCCATGGTGGAGTCGTTGAAGAGCACAGGGATGGTCACGGGTCCGCCAGAGGAGTCGGACGCCCAGCTCGGCTCCTCAGAGTCGTCACCTTGAGATCCACCTTGCTGCTGCTGCTGCTGGCCTTGTTTCTGAAGGTGGTGGTGATGATGCTGCTGACCTCCCATCTGCCCGCCATCTTTGTCTTGATCCTTCGGGTCCTTGCCATCTTTACCGGAAAACTCAGAGGGCAGGCGCATATAGTGGGCTGGGATGACCAGGGTTGGGACCATGCTTCGGTACATGTTCTCCTTCATCTGGTCGATGGAGCTGCAGAAGATGATCTGACCCGGTTGGGTGTTGAGAGAAGTGGGTCTGGCAAGACTGTCTGCAGCTGCCGCCGAGTATTCGGGAGGTTTGTCCGACTGGCTTGGCACATAGCCTTGGAAGCGAGGCGGGGACGGGGGATCGGAGGAGTATCCACGATTGTCGTTGGCGTTGTGGTGTCGGTGATATTCAGACTCCTTGCTCTCCATGGGGCTGTAGCTCCGGTTGTAGTCTTCATGCAGTAAAGGGTTGTCCAGGTTGTTGGTCTCTGTGGCACGAGTGACCTTCATGGGGAAGCTTTCCCCCCGTTGCGGACCTGAAGCATTTTTTCCCTTTGCGTGTCGCAGCATGTGAGCTGGGACATGCTTGGTGAGGTCCTCCCTTGAACTCTGGTAGTCTCGAGCTGGGGACATGTCAGATTTGTCATTCGAGGGGTCGGACTCCACGTGGCCTCCGCAGATCAGATTTAGGCGTGAAGTGGATGTACCCTGGTCTCTCTTTGCACCGTTTAGATTTGAGGTGTGGGGTTTCCCTTGCTGTCGCCGAGGTTTTAAACACTTCCGCCTAAAAGGTAAACAGACAGTGAAGGTCAGAAATAAAAGAAACCTTGTTATCTGCTGCGATTACAAGAAGAGTCTCATCTAATGACAACCTAAAACTTAGCCCACATTCATGTAGAGCTGTTTACACGTGGCACCACTAAAATCACTGTTGCAATTCAGCCATTTTTGCTATTAATAGAAACCTAAAGCTGAGACCTGCGCCTACGCTCCCCACACCTGCAGTAGTAGAGCAGCACACAGAGCAGAATGAGCACCAGCAGGGCCAGCGAGCCCAGGATGGAGAGCAGGAACAGGGTGTGGTAGGTGGTGATGTCCCTCAGGCCTGGATGAGACAGACCCAGTCCTGCAATTAAAAAAAGCTGTGTTAGTCCATCTTCCGATACTTTGAACTTCCCAACCCTGTCTGCAGTGCTCCAGACTAAAAACAACTGACAGAGTTTCATTTTAAAAAAGGCTCAATAATTTCCTAAAACAGCTGCTCACTTTAGTTTTGAGCAAACGTTACACAAACAGGAGGAAACAGTGAAATGTTTGGGGACTATTTTCAGCAGTGGATGAATCCACATTTGGTCTCCAGTGATTATTTGGGGCTACAGGACGGTGTTTGTGGGACTGAGTCAAAATAAACTCCAGTAGAATATGTGAAATATCCTCAGCCTAGGAAACATATTATTCTTAATGAGACTTGCTCCAAATAAAATCTGCATGTACTAATTTCAATAAGCTGTTACTGGCTTAGACAACAACACCTGGTTTCTCCCAAGAGACAGACGGGAACATCAGCTGGTACAGCAGCAACACTGAAGATGAAACACAGCCCGAACAGCAAAGGTTCAGGTGAGTTTTCTGTACCTGAAGATGAAGGGAAGGCAGCTAACCAGTATCCCATCTGAGGAACCACGACGTTCCAGACAAACTGCGAACCGTCCTTCTTGATGTAGCCCGTCCCGTTCCTGACCCACAGTCCTGGAGAAAGGGTGTCACTCTTATTAGATATGCTGCATAAGCTGAAGTGAACCATACAGACACAAGAAAATAATAATAGAAAATACAGGAAAGCTTCCTACTACAGAAATCCGTCTGTCAGTTCTGGAGCTCAGCAGTGCCAAAGCAAATCTAATTAACGTGATTCTCTTACCCGTCTTTGGCTGATACAGCCAAGAAGGCACACTCGTGGCCATCCTGTTTCGGGTGTCAGACGGCAGCGGCACAGAGACGTGGATCGGATCCGAGACCTGGATCGGACTGCCATCTTTGTCAAAGATCTGAATGCTGACCACGGCCAGAGCTGTCAAGTCCGTCCAGCCTGTTTCTGCTCCTGAAGAGAGAAAGTCACGACATCAGCCTCAACACTTGTCCAACATGTACTGTACTGTTGACTGGGGTCAAGGCCAGTCCAGTTCTTTATCTGATTTCTGAGACAAACCCCGACCTGAGCTGTTGGTCTCTTGGCCCAGGAGAAATGGGAAACCTCCGATCTCATACTGAGTCCTGGCCGTGGTCAGAGCGGCGGACAGCGCCGTGTAGTTGGAGTTGGACGGCAGCTGAAGGGATTTTCTCTGGAGCTGCACCAGCGGCTGGTTCCGAGCTCCTGCACACAGACGACCACAGGCTGTGAGTCCTACATCCACTGAGTTTACAGCAGATAACACAGAGTCAACTAAATGTGGAGCAGAAATCTGTGGAGGCCTGAACAGACTTGGGGGAGAGGAGATGTGATGACAGAATAACTGTTAACAGGTGTTACTGGTTTACCTGGAGAGCCGGACAGCACCTGCAGGACGTCATCGTACAGAATGAGTGTCCCTGGCCTCTGGACCAGGAGGTACAGGCTGACTGAGGCATACACTGAAACAGGAAGAGAGGCTAAAATTAACACAGCACATTTCCAGGTGAGACACGAACGCTGAGGCGAGTTTCTGCACCAAGTTAAAAACAAGATATTTTACTTTACGTAATATCTGCTTCACCATCATATCAGGTCAAAGTGTAGTGAACAGGACACATGCAGAGCTTTGTCAAATCAAATATTGGACAACAGCTGCAGGGACGGAGGACGTGGACAGAGCGGTCAGGAGGACGGACAGAGGACGTGGACAGAGCGGTCAGGAGGACGGACAGAGGACTTGGACAGAGCGGTCAGGAGGACGGACAGAAGACGTGGACAGAGCGGTCAGGAGGACGGACAGAGGACACTTACAGGGGATGCGACTCGAGTGCCAGGGCACGGAGTTGGTGACGTAGTCTGGTTTGGAGGCTGTGATGATGACCCAGGTCCCCGTGTGGTACAGGAAGCTGACTCTCAGGACGCCGTCGCTGCCGGCCCGGCTGGACGCCAGCACGGTCTGATTCCCGTGGACTTTGACCTCGGCGCCCGCCAGCGGCGACAGGTCGCTGTTGTCGAACACCTGGACTTTTATTTGCACCTCTGTGAACAAAGAGAGACAGTCCTGTTATTTTCCACAGAGATGAACTTTTGATGGTTCCAGATTCTCAAATGTGACTAAATTCTACTTTCAGCACTGAAAAGAACAAACTTAATGTTTTCTTCAGAGAAATCTTCAACAGTAAACAAACAGTATTTACTGTCCTGTCACAGATTTCTTGGTCCACTCAGTCAGACTGAAAGAGCTTGATGATTTCCTGGTCCTGCTCCGTCAGATTACACTGCAGCATTAAAGCAGTAATTACACTCGAGTATGGCTCAGTTTATCAGGTCACCCTTGGCTGTCGGACGAGGTCAGCATGAAGAGAGAAGCAGCAGCTGCTTACAGACAGTCCAGACCAGACCAGGACCACAGACCAGGTCTGACACTGTGGAGCAACACAAAAACAACTGTGACCGCCCCCCCCCCAAAGCCCCAACCAGCCTCCACAGGTTTGATGAATAAGAGCGAGCTCAGATCCTCGAAGGTGTCAGACCCTGAATCTAAAAACATCTGCATGATGTTTGTGTGTCTGAATTCTGACTCTCAGAATGAATGTGAAGATTGGAACACATAAGAACACCTGTATTAACATCTGTCCCAGAGCGTCTGGTCTAGACGAATCATTTTCAGTGGTGCTGGATTATGATGATGATGATGATGATGATGATGATGATGTCACAGACACGCCCATCATAAATCCATCCTGTGCCTCTTTCTGCCCTTCATCATGTTTTTCAGGCCCAGAACATTTTGTCTCTCATCTTGCCTCTTGGACGCCGTGGATGTGGGTCAGGCTGGGGATGTTTCCACGGATCCACTCTCCAAAAGCTGGCTCGCCGTCGCCTCCTCTCTCGGCTCGACTCCCCGCAGCCACGACGAGCCGCCGTCCTCTAAACCCCTCCAGGCCTGGAGAGGCAAAGCCCAACTCCTCCGCCTCACTAATGGCTGCATTCAGACAGCAAGTGTGTGTGTGTGTGTGTGTGTGTGTGTGTATGTGTGTGTGTGTGTGTGTGTATGTGTGTATGTGTGTATGTGTGTGTGTGTGTGTGTGTGTGTGTATGTGTGTATGTGTGTGTGTGTGTGTGTGTGTGTGTGTGTATATGTGTGTGTATATGTGTGTGTGTGTGTGTGTGTGTGTAAACGCTGTCATCCATTACCATAATTGATGCAATAAAGGCTCCCTTGTGTGTGTGGAGAGGATTTCCTCCATCTGTGGAACACTGTAGCTTGAAGCGGCTCCATTGACAGAGACACTGAGAGTCACAGTGTCACATGGAGAGTCTGGGAATCTTCACTCGCTCCAAGAGCTTCCAATTCACTTCAGCTGAGATTCAGTGGAGCAGAAACCCTCTGAAGACGGAGTGTGACCACTTCTCAACGTGAGAGTTTGGGAGAGGTTTTGTCTTTTAGCTTTTCAGTTTGTCAGTTTTCTTTTAGTTTAAGTGTCTTTTCATCAAAGATCAAGTTTCCAAAAGCACAACCTGAAAATTAATCTGCCGACTTTTTGTTGTTGTTTTCTCGATCAACTAAATTATTTTTCGATTTTAAAAATGTCAGAAATGAGTTAAATGTTTCCCTGATGCCATTAATTCAGTGTTTTATCATAAAAAGAGCAAGAAAAGCAGCAAATCTTCACCTCAGGCTTGAAGTTGTGAATTTTACCTGGTTTAAAAACGACTTCAGAGATTCATCGATTCCCAGAGAAGTTGCCGCCTGATTTTCTGTTGACTGACTGATCAATAATCAGTTCTGAACCACAGCGTCCTGCAGCTTTCTTCACATGCTAATTGCTTCACAACAGGTCGGCAGAAAGTTGCTGAGCTGCTCTAAAACACACCTGAGTATCAACTGAGCCAGGCAGCAAAATCGATCACAACTGAATCTAAATTAGGTTCGAAGAGACAAAATTAGAAGAGACAGAATAATCTCAGTTCAGAGTTTGGAGCTCTGCAGAAATACTTCAGTAACAATGTAGAAGTACTTCATTACCAGTAAAAGGCACTTAGTATTCATGTCATAAAATGGACCCTGTCAGAGTTTTATTATTGTTTGTTGTATCACAGGAGAGTTGACACTGATGCACTCATGTGTGAGCCGTTTTTCATGGAGCTAAATTTTAGAAACGTTACTGTTTTTCTGGTTCAGATTTTAAAAGTAAAGTTGCAACAATGAGTAAAAAATTCATCTTGACGATCGATAAATCGTTTCAGTCATTTCTCAAGCAAATACGTCGAAGAGTTGCTGGTTGCAGCTTCTTAACATAAAGGACTTGCTGCTTTTCTTTGTCAGTTATGAAAGTAAATGAAGGTTTTCAACTGTTGTTTGGATAAAAGAAGCGATTTGAAGACGTCACTTTGGGAAACTGTGATGAAGATCGTCAGATTAAGAAAATAATAATTCGTTACAACCTAATTTAAAAGCTGTAAAAATCCTGCAACCAAAACTACTGAAGTACAGCTCTCGAGGTAAAATGATGGTGCTCCTTCTGCAGAGCTCAGTTTGTTGTATTTCTGAATACTGTGATATTTGAGTGAAATTCAAATATTACGACACATTATTTGTTGATAATATAAAAAGTAACTACATCTGACAGATTAATGTAATGGAGTAAAAAGCACAGTATTTCCCTTTGAGATGTTCAGAGCAGCAACAAAGCAACACAACACAGAAGTACAAATACCTGAAGCCTGTACTTGAGTAACTGTACTTCATTACACTCCACCTCAGCCTGTGATCATCCATGCAGCTGAAAATAGCTCGAAGCATGCATAATGCAATGTAATTACATAATGTCCTTCAAAATGCTCCACACAATATAAACAGAGGCAGCTTCATCATCATCATCATCATCATCATCATTGTTGAACACGATGCTTTTGGGCCTTTTGCACATCAACGTGTGTGAGCTGCTTTATGGCTGACTTTCATTATTGTGCACAGACAAAACCAGCACATGCAGAGGCCTGCCCCCCGATCACAGATGATCCGGATCCAGGCCTGCCCCCCATCACAGTTGATCCGGATCCAGGCCTGCCCCCCCCACCTCATCACAGATGATCCGGATCCAGGCCTGCCCCCCATCACAGATGATCCGGATCCAGGCCTGCCCCCCCCTCACAGATGATTCGGATCCAGGCCTGCCCCCCACCTCATCACAGATGATCCGGATCGAGGCCTGCCCCCCCTCACACATGATCCAGGCCTGCCTCCATCAACAACAACAGCAGCCCGTGAGGCAGAGACCAGCAGACCCACCCTCCCTCCGCCTCGGCCCGCGGCTCCCCGCTCCCTCCCGGCCGCTCATTGTGCTGCAGCCCCCGGTGAGCGGCTCTTACCGGACGCTCCTGGATCTGGAAGCGCTTTGGCCCAGACGGCGCTCAGGCAGCCGAGCAGCAGCAAACCGGACAGGGAGGAGAGCGGCGGCATCCTGACGGCTTCGCTCCTCTACATGTCTCTATGCGCGGCTCGGCCTGGTGTCCATGCTCGGCCCGGGATCTCAGCTGTGCAGCCCGGCTGTGATGGAGGAGCTGCGGGCTGCGCCTTGTTTTTATTGTCTGAGGAGGGCGAAGCCGGGCCGCTGGCTCCCTCTGCCGGTCAGTGGAGGAACTGCGCCACCGCTCCATCTGCACAACAGGGAGTGTGACCTGCAGTGTGCAGAGAGGGAACATGTCACAGTTCATGGCTATAGCTTATATATATAATGTTTTATTTTATGCATCACACATTGTAAAGATATTTACATCAAAAATCATATAAATATATTATTTTGTATCATAAAGAGATAAATATCATCATAGTTACACTGAAGCCTGCAGAGAGAGAGAACATGTCAGAGTTCATGTTTAGGACTTTAACACAACCTAAAGCAGGTGTCCTTTACATACATTACATACAGTACTTACTACCTATAGAAAAATGAATTTGCATTGAATATCAATCAACACAATATGAAACCAACACATGGTGCAGTTTTACATTCTCCAGCTTTGTCTCAGTAATATTTCAGTTCGACTGCTGAGAGGCCAGAAAACAAACACAGACATAAATTCTTTTCTTTCTTGGCAGCGTTGAGCTTTAATTGAAGCAACATTTAGCCTTTTATGTGAGAACAACAATTCACAGATGATATAATTAACACATGTATTAAATGAATCACATGTGAAATAGTTTGTTCCACAGCTTTTATTACTGATTTATCTTTACTCGACTCAGTATTTCTAAAATCCCATCTTCTGCCCTGAGTGGTTTCCATTTTACACTTCAGTGGAACATGTTGTACTTTTAACTCCAAGTACATTTATCTGACAGAGGCTTTACAGACTCTTATTTTATGTGCAAAAATATGATAAAAAAAAATTACTTTATATTGTCGTAAATCAAACGGATCCAACATTAAAATGCTGCTTCATCTATCAGTGACATTAATCCAATAATATAATAAAAATCTGTAGAAGATATACTTAGATCTTTTACTTAAGCACGAGTAGAAATACTACAGTGCAAAAGTACTTCATTCCAGCATCAAGGTGCCTTTTCTTTTTTTCAAATTTTGTGTTCCATTTCATTCTGTTGAGTATAATTCAAATTCAACTTTATCTTCTGTCGACTAGTTGAATCTATTGAAAAGTGTCATATTCTACCTGCTGATTATATGTTTGTGTGTAAAAGTACTTCTGCATTTATGTATTTAGAACGTGATCTTAGTAAAACCAAATATAAATGCATTCAAAATATGTATTTGCATTTTTTTGTTTGGGCAGAAAAATGGTCCTTGTTGGTGTTTTGGTGGCTGAAGACGATGAAATCTGCAACTGTCTGTTTCTCACATTAGAAATAGGGGGTGGGGGGGCCTGGACTCGAGAATGATTTTCCCATCGATCCAGGTTTCTCTGTGCCTCCTCTCACGGCAGCAGCTGCTCGTCATATTTATCATTTTTATTATTTAATTAAAAATTCATGCAGCTCCAGTCTTTCTCTCCTGGCAGCGTGCTGAGGTGTTTGCAGATTTATAGAGAAAAAAACGGGTTCATTTTTCTGTCTGCTGGATCATGTTCATTACAAAGATCCAGTCTCCGGCCTCTGTGGCTTCAACGGCTCAGGTTAAAGTCTTTTAAAGAAACTAGTTTGGAAACATCCAGATGAAGTCAAACACAAAGCACCCGACAGAGAACACAAGATATTAGGTCACCTGGTAAAATTCAAATCCACATTTTTACCATTTAGTTTGATACAAACACTGAATAGACTGGTCGGAGGATGAGCAAATATGACGGTTCATCTTCAGAGGACCATGATCATCGGATCCAGCCTGACAGGTTTCTGAAAGTGTTTGTTGAAAATAAGATGAAAGTCGAAGCGGGGTCAGCCTCGACCTCTCGTCACCTTCAAGTCCTTCTTGGTAAAACTAATTTGTTCTAAAACATTCTTATCTTTTTAATGTCTTTTTAATGACTTCATAAAGAAAATGGCTTTTGGAAATTAGCCAGCTGCTGCTCGGAACATCCTCAGCGAGATTAAAACTGCCGCCGGCGCTTTGACAGCGATGCAGGGGTGAATGTACGGACCCTCTGTAATTTAAAGCCCCGTCATTAAAGTGATGGCTGCGTCTCACATTCCTCAGCTCTCACATCAGGAAGCGACCTTGAACCATCCTGGGAGGACGGAGGTTTGGGAAAGACCCCGATCGGACAATCAGCTGTTGTTCTGCTGCAGCTCCTCCACAGGGCCGCTTCACCTCATCTGCGTCTGCTGAAGGGTCTTCATGTTGAACAGAGGTTAAAGGTCATGTAAGAAAAGTGTGTTTATTTAAGGAGAAGTTGTTTATAGAAGCAACACATATCAATGTTAATAAAAGAACTTATATGAGCATTAAATATCGCATTTTGACAAGTAACATATTTAGCATTTCCAAATTCAAAAACAAATCAAAAACATCAAAAACAATTTTTTCATTTTTGTCTTTTCAACTGATCAATATTCAGATCAATTATATTGAAGTTGTAATTACAGTCAGTTAAATTGATCAACTGGATGACGATCGATCAATTTTTGTCAAGTGGATAAATTAAAATAACTAGTCATTTTGCCTCAGCAGCCAAAACATCAGGCTCCGAATTTGAGAACCGTCACCAGAGTTAATTTCATGTTTTGGCTCCTGAATCAAACATCATTATGTTTCCTTCAGACTCAGTGGATTATTTTACAGTCGTCTGCAGGTTCGCGCTCCCAGACGAGGAAACACAGCCGTCTCCTTTCAGCCTGAATCAAGCTCGAGCAGAGCCAAGGCCAATCGGAGGCCAGACGACCGTCCTCGGCACAGGAAACACGTTTTGGTCACGAGGTCAAACGCTCGAGGTCGACTCAGGAGAAAACCAACAGAAATGATCTGTGTGAGAAGAAAGTGGAGGAAAAATGTTGGATATGAGCAACAAGCAGCAAAAGATGGAAACTCACACAGAAGATTTCAGGAGAAAACGCTGCCAAGAAGGACATTTAGTATAAAATAAAAGTGATATTTTAATCTAATTGGTCAATATTATGTACAAACATAAGTTGGAATAATAAGTAAGGAAACAGAATTATTGGACACAGAGTTGAAAATGTGCTTGTATCCACATTAAAGGGACATGAGGCTGATTCAAATTCAAATATTGAAAATTCAAATATTGAAAATTCAAATATTGAATTATTTCTTCATCTGATTGATTATGAGATTTCCATTTTGGAAAAGCAGAAGTGTGTTGATGTAAAAGCAGGATTTCACTCAGTTCAGTTGTTTGATTGATGGTGGACTAAAGGACATTTGGACCTGCTCAGTCCCTCCTGCCTGAAGGCTTCACTCAGACTCTGCAGGATCTGGTTTGAGTCCCAGGTGATTTTAAAGCCCTGCTTCTCTCTGTCTCCTCAGATATCTGCTGGACAGAAGATGGAGGCAGAACAACAGTTGTTTTCTTCAGGATCGGATCGGACAGGTCAGGAGACCGGGCTGTGACATCACACTCCTCTTCATGGACTCTGAGTCGTCACAGTACTGGAGTAAATGTACTCAGTTACCTTCCTCTGCTGCCGTCTGTGGTGACCTGATCTGGACCTGAGGAGCTGAGCGGCCGTTCCTGTCTGAGGAGGAATGAGTCTTTATGATGTGGGAGGTTGGCGGCTGCAGCTCAGCCTCGGTGCAGACATCAGGACGTGTCGGAGGACGTCTGTCCACTCAGACTGTGTTAACGACATTACAACCTGCAGCGCCGGGGGGGGCAGTGATGGAGGTCAAAGCTTCACCCTGTGGTCGTCTCTGACACAGATCTGAGTGAATATGAGTTCACCATGTTCCAGTTTATGGAAAGTTGTCCATGGCCATAAAACATGAATTAAGACCATCAGAGTTATGGTAAGATTTTACGGCAGCAGGCCACCGTGCAGGATCCTGGCACGGCCCTGGGGAACGATCTGGATTCATGTTTTCTCCAAAGACTCTTTGACGACCTGCGCCAGCTCATAAACTAATAACCAACTGTGCACAGCAGGCAGCGGCCTCGGGGCACCGGACCCTCAGGGGCCGAAGACCCAGTTTGAGGTCATTTGATTCATTAAATAATAGAAAGTGAAAGTGAAGCAGCTGTAACAGACTCCAGTGTTTTCACCTAGTTTTGTCTTGTAAAGAGGCCGACTAGTTGTAATCTGGTCGTCAGGATCAGAATCATCATTGCACATCATGTTTACATGGAGAATATTCTGACATCAATCAACTTATAGTCAAACTAAGTTGGAGGAAATTGGGGGTTCAACACGTCCTGGGTGAAGATTTAATGTCAATGAAACACAAGAACTAAACGACTGTTCTTCAGTCTCCTCAGCTCTCAACATGCAGATGAATGAGATGATTGACGACTGATCATTTCTCCATCTGGATCACAGGCCTCAGTCCCAGCAGGTGGAGGCAGGTGGAGCTGCACCTCTCTCCTGTCTCCATCAGATCTGAGGAGGTGAGGAGGTGACTGAAGCCTCCAGGTTGTGGACCTGCTTGCATGGAGCGCAGTCCTCCAGCAGGGGGCAGAGCGGAGCTGGAGAAGCTGCTTCCTGCTGACGAGCGGCCTTTGTCACAGTGAACTCGTCAAGGTGATGGTGAGATGAAATGTGCCACCATGTGAGACGGGACACACCTCTGCACTATCAGCACCTTTCATGTGGACGTGAGCTGCAGACTGAGCCGGGCGGCGCCATCAGCCCCCCCCCCCCCCCCCCACCCACACACACACACACACACACACACACACACATGTTGTCATCTGCTGCTCTGTCTCACAGTCTGAGGACGGCATTCAGGTTTTCTTAATACTGAAATGATTAACAGTGAAAGTGAAAGTGCTCAGTGCTTGTTTACCCCCCCCCCCTCTCTCATTTAACTCAGCTCCCGGATGTTTGTGGGATCACGATGCTGCTACTTGCTCCCACAGACGGGTGATTCTTGTTCATGAACCTTCTGTCTGATGTAGAGTTGAGCATCACAGACTCTCGACACTTGATCAGAAAAGACTAATGTTGCTGTTTGATGAAACCTCAGACGACGTCAAACACATTAACAAGGCTCTGACTTCAGGTGTTTATCACTTTCTCTGGACTCTCTTTCACCAGATTTAGACTTTTAAATGTGATCTACTTTTCATCGCTCGTGGCCTATAAAGTTGTTCTAGATGGAGATTTGCCTTTTCATCACTTGACCTCTGCGACCTCGTCCACCAGGAGCAGGACGTCTTCCTCTCCTCCCTATTAATCATTCCCCATTTGAGATGCAGGATTTATTAAAACTACAGAGAATTACAGTTAAAAAAAGGCTCAGTAGAATGAGATGCATTTATCAAGCGGCCCCCGGTCCCACTCACAGTGAAGTGTGGAACCTTTGGAGCCGCTCTCCAGTGATCGCATGTGGAACAGCTCAAACTCACCTCGGCCTCATTGTTCAGCAGAGCTGCTGGTCTCCAGAAGCCTGGTCACTGAACATCAGCGTGAGATCCTGAAGTTCCTCTGTTAATTAACACATGAAATTAACAACATGCATGAGACAACAGGAGAAACAAAACGTGTGGATGAAGACTGGGAACAAGCTGCTGAGAGTATAAAGGGGTCATTCCAGAATTGGAGGACATTTTACGTCCCACCCATCAAATTTTAAATAATCCACATACAAAATAATAAAACATGCAGCTTCTGAGTAAATGTACTTGTCCTGAGAGCAAATCTAAAAAAACTAAAAGAAAAGAATGCTTGAAAATAGTTTTAAAAATACCAAATAAGTCTGGAGTACCCCCTAAAATGCCATTTTTCTCTTGTCCCTTCCCCCTAATGACCAAATTGAATTTCAAATAAAACAGTTAAAATGAAATTTAAATTTCATTCTTTTGGTATTATTTGTATCATTTCTGTCTCTTGTAGCTGTGGGAACATTTGTTTTAATAAAAATAATATTACAAATAATAATTATTATTCATGGAGCATGTGTCCCCCAACATGCACGCAACCCTGTTACCATAACCTTTTTAGCATGGTAGAAGAAGAAGAAAGCAGTGAATCACATGATATGCTGGACTTGACATCATCAAACAGTTTTCCAAAAGAATGAGTCGAGCAAAGTTATGTCCTCTCTTCTGTTTTTCATATTTTTTATAACATAGTTAGCTTTGATTGAATGTCTCACTCTACCTCATGCAACCCTGTTATGCCTGTAATCAATAATTTTTTTTTTTTAATTTTCTTTACTTATTTTCATAGGTAAGTTTGTCCTCTTCCTCAGCAGTAACAGCTAGCTAAGCAGCTAGCTAAGCAGCTAGCTTCTACTCCTGAGAGAAAGCTAACATTAGGATGGATTTGCAACCCTGTTACTGTGATATGAGTAACGTTGCACCAAGTATTGTAAACAGCAAATAAATCATGTGAGAAAAATTGTACCATTTATCTGTAAGCTGAGCTAATCAAGCTTTTGATAGTTTATTACCTATTATTGATGAATATGTAGCAGAAGTGAAGGTTTATTTTTCAAGAATTTGGAAGCCAAAATGTCCTCCAATTCTGGAATGACCCTAAAACCAAAACAAGCCTCACAGAGATTAAAGCAGAATTCTGTGTTACATATTTAGCTTCAGGCTGATTCTGTATCACAAAACACGTCCAGGTGTTTCACGTCTGTAAACAGGAAGGAAGTGATGACGGATCTGTTGATGAGCTGAAGCCTCACAGCTCGTGTCTTCAGGCTTCAGTCCGACCTTGGACGCGTCCTTGCTTCATTGATCTTCACTCACAAATTTCACCAAATACGTTTGTTTCCACTCCATCAGATTATTGACGTGTTTAACCAGATATTATTTATTTCCATCTCAGTTCAGGCGTCAAATGACGTATTGATTATCTTCTCACGCAGCTGAACTGAAGGTTTGTCACAACAGCAAGTCTCTCATGATCCTGTTTTCCCATATTGTTTTTTTTTTATTTCTACATTCTATATGAACATATTGTGGGTTAATCTTTGGGTCTATGCAAGGGGGGGGGGGGGTGCGTCCCCCTCAGTCAGTGTCCTACCCACGGCCCTGCTCCTCTGTGCTTCCTGCTGTCAGTCTTGGCCCGAGTTCAGACTTCAGGTGCATTGCGGCACATTCTTCCCACTAATGGCTTCCTTAGCAGAAAGCCTGTCCAGCTGACATTTATGTATAACAACAAGCTCAGTGTATATGCGTGATAATTAATACGTGTTCGCCGCAGAGCCTGTTCACATCTCCTTGAGTCTCAGTGTGGCGCCCGCCGGGGGAGTTTTATTTTTAGCTCCTTGGTCTTTGATTAAAATATGACTCTCTGGTTGACCTTCACACCTGCTGCAGCTCTGCCAGGTCCAGGGGAACAAAACCACCTGATAAATAAAGGCCTGACACCGGAACCGCTGACAAGACTTAATCAATTCTTCACAAATTGGAGCCGGAGCTGGACGGATGGCGAGGGGCTGCAGGAGGGGGGAGGGCGCCACCTCTTCTCACATTATTCCTGGCTTAATCATCTGGTCATGTGACGGAGGCAGCTGAAGACGGCAGCACGACTCTGACTCTGAGGAAACTTGGTACGTTCATGGTCCCCAGAGGAAGAACGATCCATCGCCACCCAGAGGCTGCCACTGTAGACTGTCAGTGTCAGATCAGGGAAACTATTAATTGGCTGCCATGAAACTTGGTGCAGATATTCTTGGTACCCAGAGGCTGAATCAGACAGACTTTGCTGATCTCCTGACGCAAAGCTTTTATCATTTCTGTAAAAAAAATTCTACTGGATGGACAATGTCTCGACTTTTTCTCTAGCGCCATCATCGTGTCGCGATTTCAATTTCTTCCTAATACTTTGCGAGTCAAAAATCTGCAGCACTTGAATAGAAAACATTACATTATGTTCAGATGATGAACTGATGTCAGCGTCGAGCTCAAAGAACAGCTTGCATCACTTCAGACTCTTAGGCTGAAATTGATTTGCTAGATATTGCACAATATTCACCGTCCATCATTTTCTGTCAGTCCAGGTTCTGAGAGTGTAAATTCACCCTCCTTGCAGTTTCCTTAAAAACTTCCACTATAGAATGACAGAAGCATCAATCTCACTGAAACGACTGTTCTGACGCTCAGCAGCTGTTTGTGTTGATGCAAAACGACGATGATTCATATGTGTTTACTTCTCAATATTTGATCCATAGGGAGACGTGAGTGAGAGACTTCAGACTTCAGGCTCGTTGTCTGAGAAGATGTGGTTGGACAGACGGAGGATGGACAGACTGAGGATGGACAGAGGATGGACAGACAGAGGATGGACAGACAGAGGATGGACAGACAGAGGATGGACAGATGGACAGACAGAGGATGGACAGACAGAGGACGGACAGACAGAGGATGGACAGAGGGAGGATGGACAGACAGACAGAGGATGGACAGACAGAGGATGGAGGATGGACAGACAGAGGATGGACAGACAGAGGATGGACAGACGGAGGATGGACAGACAGAGGATGGACAGACAGACAGAGGATGGACAGACAGAGGATGGACAGATGGACAGATGGACAGACAGAGGATGGACAGATGGACAGACAGAGGATGGGCAGACAGAGGATGGACAGATGGACAGACAGAGGATGGACAGACAGAGGATGGACAGAGGATGGACAGACGGAGGATGGACTGACAGAGGATGGACAGACGGAGGATGGACAGACGGGGGATGGACAGACGGGGGATGGACAGATGGACAGACAGAGGATGGACAGACGGAGGATGGACAGACAGAGGATGGACAGATGGACAGACAGAGGATGGACAGACGGAGGATGGACAGACGGAGGATGGACAGACAGAGGATGGACAGATGGACAGACAGAGGATGGACAGACAGAGGATGGACAGATGGACAGACGGAGGATGGACAGACGGAGGATGGACAGATGGACAGACGGAGGATGGACAGACGGAGGATGGACAGAAGGACAGACAGAGGATGGACAGACAGACAAACGAAGGATGGATGACTGGATGCAGGTATTGATCCACACAGATGGACGCAGTAATTGACAGACGCTGGATGGATGAAAAAACGAAGCAGATCTGGTAGAAAAGGTTCAAGGAGACTGACCCGAGCGCTGTCGTCCGATTCTGGGTGACTTCATTACAGTAATGGATGAACACGGGACACAAACACACTTTGGGTGTCCAGATGAATTAAGGTTGCTTCAGTTCCCTCGGGCCCAAAAACCATTCGTCTTTCCATGAGTCTGCATTTTCTTCTGTTTATTTACTTGTTTGTTTTGGTGTCTTTAAGTTATTTACTACCATGAGGAAATTGTCTTGTTTTACTGTTTGAGAACGTTGAAACATTGATTTGAAAAAAATCAACATGAAAACAAAGTAATTTTTTTTTTGTATCAGTGTTTACATTCTTTCACTATCAGATTCACATAATCGGTCAGTTTTAATGAGCTTTTATCTTGATTTTATTTTCATCATTAGTTATATTTTAATTCCTTTGAATAACTGGTCCTTTGAATTTACATTTTCATTATTCATTTGTTTGTGTTTATTTGTCTCTGGTTTGTTGTGCTGCCTCTAAATCCACATAATGTGGCTGTCACATGTTGAAACACTGGACGCTGACGACACCATCGCAGCTTTTCCAGATTGCAATTTCATTTGTGTTGTCGTTGTCTTACACAATCGCCACCTTTATCCCCGAAAATGTCAGGAGTGTAAAACGATGATGTCACAGAAAAAACGACACAAACCAAATGATGTGTTTTTGCCCAGATGTGATTGTCAGGAAGTAATCTGACGAAGAGCGTGGGAAATGAAAGGTTTGACTCATCCTGAGCTGGAGACCACTCCACCGCCATCAGGCCGCGCTAATCCGCCGCTCGCTCGCCGCTCCCCGCCCGCTCTTACATTACAGGCATTAATGTCAGGGCTGTTTTGCATGTGGATGAGAAATGCTAATGAGGCTACTTATCGAGCCGTATGGTTTTCTAAGCGAGCCCACTCGAGTCTCTCAAAGGTTAGCGGCGAGCAGGCGCAGAGCCCGTCTGTGTCGGCCGACCTCATTAGCATGCGGCGAGTTGTGTCGTGTTCCGAAGGCGCTACTACATCCTGCCCTGTCACAAAATCAATACGCCATCTTCTCAAGCCTTCGCCAATAACTCATATCGGCTTTGTCACAAACGCGGTTCAAGGACCGAGCGTGGGGATTGTTTACCACGTGAAGAATCTGCGTGCGTCGAGCGAGGGAGGAAACACGAGGGGAAGCGTGCACATCACAAATATACAGTGCGTCGTCCTCCCTCGGTACACGAGCGGCAGCGGCGTGCCTTGTTCTCTGCGGCGTGCTGTCTTTGTTTCTTCCTCACACACACACCGTCCGGGCCGAGCGGCGGATTGTTCCTCCGACACCAGTGTGTTTTAAAGCTGCGTGTTTGTTGATGTTGGGCAGCTCTTGAAGTGCAGCTCCAGCAAGACACAGTGCACAGATGTGGCAAGAACTCAAAACAAGAACCAGCATGAGCGCTCGCACACNACAGAGGACAAAGAGAACTGGATCCTCACACTCTTTCTGTTTCTGCATAAACGACTGGAATGTTGCAGGTTTGTGTCATTGGCTGATTGATTGATGCCGTTGATCAAATGTTTTCTCCTCCAGCAGAACGAGAACAAACATGTTCCTCCTTCCTTCCCACTCAGCTCTGTGATCTCGTCCCCGGTGGATCTCTACGTTTTCATCAGCGGATCCGCTCATGTGAGGAAACAAGCTCGTTTATCTGGACCTTCACAGGGAGCGTGTTCATCATCACATACAGACAACA
>JBBMOC010000120.1:382297-502231 GCA_037975185.1 Centropyge bicolor
GAAGGGAGGTGAGGGAGGAGGAAGAGGAGGAGGAGGAAGAGGGAGGGAGGAAGAGGAGGAGGAGGAGAAGGAGAGGGAGGAGAGGGAGGAAGATGAGGAGAGGGAGGAGGAGGAGGGAGGGAGGAAGAGGAGGAGAAGGAGGAGGAGGAGGCCTGCTTGGTGGTGAACTCCTCCAGCTGCAGGAAAAAGGATTAGAACCATCTTACACAACCTCTATGACTGAACCCGTGCGGCCTCTCAGAAAATCCACATTAGGACCAAAACAAATGGTTGGAGTGAAGCGTGCTCGATACCTGTCAGCTTGATGAAGACAGGTGTGGACGCGGCACACTGGTACACTGTGTTCTACGGGGAGCGGGTGCACACTAATAAACAGTATCCTGTCCACATAACCCAGTTTGCCACGGCCTCCTCGTCGCCGCCGCTGACACTTCAGATGGCATTCTCAGGGGAGGGCACTGTCACCTTGGATTAAAGCATCTTCTGAATAATGCCTCTTTGCACGTCGCTGCCTCTAAAGAAAGCTTTAGTGTGCATGAAGCGTTTTGTGCACTCAAAGCCTCGGCGGTGAGGTTATTAGACGCCGGCCCTCCTTCCTCCTGCATGCCAGCAAAACATAATGTCTGATGATACGATGCGTCGGATAAAATATTCATTGGGATTTAAACAGGCGGGGACAGGAGTACCAGGGGAACGAAGCCCACTGATGGTGCAACATTAGAACCGGAATGACAACTAAAGATTAATCTCATCAATGATTCATGTGTTTTTCAGTCTATAAAGTGTCAGACAATCATGTGGAAACACAGAATTTCCCACAGTCCAAACTCAGAGATATTCAATTTATGAAAGATATGAAACATGAAATCTAAAAATAATCATATTTGAGAAGCTGGAAGCAGAAAATATTTGACATTTTTTCACAACAAATGACTTAAATCTGTGTTTCTCAGTCGTTGCAACCTCTGACCCTTTGAAATGAAGCAATGTGATTCAGTCGTTTTCTCATTCAGGTTGTTTCATTTGTCAGGTTATCAGATTTTTTAACATCAGCATTAGATCAAATGAAGTCAGACATGAAAGGCGTCGCTTCCAGTGATGAGATTTATCACAGAACCTGGTGCATTTTAGCTTGTTTCAGCTCATTGTTTTGGTTTTATGACCCACAAACTGTGATTAGCAGCTACAGAGGCAGAGAGGTGGAGGCAAAGACAGAGATAAAAGAGAGAGACTTAAATTCATCAGGACACAAACAAGACTCCAAATTAAAACCAACTAACAGCTGGATGTTTAAATAGGTCACTGTTTCTTTATACATGTATATTTATCACTCCACCTGCTCGTCTTTACTGTTCCAGATCTTTTCATCTTCTTGCTTTCAAACCACTGTTTTGTTTGTTTTACTCCTCTCATTCTTTTATCTGCCTCCTGAGAACAAATAAAGATTTTTTTAATTTTAATTTGAAAAAGGTGATAATATGTCACTTGGTGTGTTTACCTGTTTCTGCTGCCCCCAGGTGGCCAAAAAAATCTGTCTCTGCAGGTTTTTTCTCTCATCTCTTTAATCATCTTATGAGCCATCAGATTTAATTTGCCACTAAATTGATTAAAAACGTGTTTCCTGTTATTGATGAACTGATTGATTGAACATGAGTGTGTTTTTAAAAGGGCGTGTTTTCGGGACTCCTTTGAAAAGATGCTTAACTTCCTTGCCACCCATCTGTCCACGCTGGCTCACAGTCAAATCAAACGGGGACACATGTTAAACAGGTTCCTGTTCCTGGAGCGTCTTTACGCACGGATCCTCCCCTCCAGGATCCGGTCCAGCCCCGACCCTCCTTCGACTTTCTCACACCAGCGCAGTCCAGGTTGCAGAGGGATTACAGATTAAGATCTGGAACAGCGCAGAGCGGTTGCATAATGAAGTCCAGGACGAGGAGCTGACTGGATCCTCGGCTGCGTCCAGACTGGCACAACGTGGGCGGCGCGTAAAGGCGGGATCTGGAGCGGCTCCGCGGCTCCACGCTCCAGTCTGAGCCTGGATGTGAAGCAGAGGGACCTCAGGCTGCGGCTCCATGTGAGAGGAGTCCTGGTCCGGGTCCAGGGCTGAAGGGAACCGCGGCGTCTCCGGCTGGATTCGGTGTCCAGTCCGGTAACACAAAGCGAGCCGGTGCGAGAGTTCAGGAGAAACTGATCCGGGCAGCTGATCAGCTGAAGACCAGCTGACATGTCCCTGCTTCTCATTCAAGCATCTGCACGGACCAGAACAGCTGATTTCACCTGATCCAACTGCGGCTGCGTTTCGGAGCTAATTGCACTTTTCTGTGCGCAAAAAACCCTCAAAGGATTAAAAAAAGAAAAAGCCAGTGTGATCAAGTGAAGAGAAGAAATTTGATGAGACATGAAAATGATGTGAAGAGTGAAGAAATGCGTCGCCAGTGCTTCTTCCTGCTGGAGGTGAGTTTCTCATTTCATCCTCATGTCATTAAAATGTCTTAATATTGAGATGTGGAGGGACTGAACCTCTCACCCACATGTCAACAAAATAACATCCAGAAATCATGTGAATCATGATTCATGATTTCTTCCAAACACTAAAAGAGGGACTTGAAATTAAAGCCCCCCCAGTGACAGGATTCCTCCCCCCTCCAGGACTGAGCTCTAATGCTGAGGCTGGAAAACCCAGGATTTGGGACAGTGGAGATTAAAAAGTGTTAATGCAGCAGCTGACTTCCGCCTCTCATGCATCTCAATCCCAGAGAAGAAAAGTGAACAAAGTGTTTCTTGCCTGAGATGAGTCATCCGCTCGGTGCTGTTGTGGGACAGAATGGAGGACATGTGGTTTGCTGGATTGAGAGGAGACGAGCTGATGTTGTTACAGATGCCTGAGGTGAATTACTTCATCCACCTCCTACCTATTGTGCGAGCAGAGCCGCAGCACTAAGAATAACCAAGAATCCTCTCAACCCTTTTTTCAAATCCCCCCCCCTCACTATTCTCGTCCCCATTGTTGTGATTTAAGACCAGGCAGGGCCCCTCACATATCACATGTCAGCTAAGGTCAAAAAGTAACTGAGTACTTTTACTCTAACGTCTCTGAAAGGCGGCTTCAGAACAATCAGATCTTTCATCTTATCTTCTTAAGTGAAAGTAGCAAAAACACATTAGAATTCATGAATTCAGATTTTTACTCAAGTATTACCATTAAAGTACTAGAAGTAGAAGTACTCATCCTGCAGAATCCTTTCAGACTGTGTGTTTTGTTGTGGAAGCATCATTAATGTGTGTAAAGCTTGTTTTAAAGAGTGAAGTAGCATGAAGTAGAAGTACCTCAAAACTGTACTGAAGTACTTGAGTTTCTTCCACCTGCTTTTACTCCATTACAGTCATCAGATACTTCTCAGTTGTTTATTAATTATTTCTCATATTATTATTAGTTTCCAGCTGATGCATCGTTCAGTGAAAAATCTTCAGTCTGAAATCCTGAAACTTTGATTCTTCTTTTTAAAAAGTAACAAAAAAAACCATGAATATTTCAACCTGCTTTCAATGCAAATTTTCTCAAGATTTTTCTGCAACGCGACTTATTATTTATAGTTGGAGCGAGTGAGAGCAGAGGCGTCGTTTCATGTTTATTCCAGTGACATTTTGCAGGTGAAGCGAACCTGCACAGCTGCTGCCGCTCGCAGAGACTGGCTGTTTTGTTCCTGCTGAGATTAACGAGCGTCTGTGTGAATCCTGTCTAGACCTTCCTGCAACACTGATACTCTGAATATTACAGAACATGATACAGGAGCCGCAGATAATGGGAGGCAATATTCAGCTGCATATCTTAACTGCTTCACACGGGACCATAATGTGCTGGCAACGAGGGAGAGATGGTCGGAAATAGAACGAGAGAATAGGTGGAAATGTCATGATGATAATACAGAGACATCAGAGAGATAATGTTTGAATCACGCAGCTTATGTTCTGTATGACGTCCTGAGAGTGAGTCACAGCAGGCTCCAGTCTGCAGGTGAACATCTCAACACACAGCTGGTGTCGACCTGAGGTTCAACTGGAAATATGAAAAAGTTCCAGAGGTCGACTGAATGTCCAGAAACAGAACTGGACTAAGACGTTTAGAACAGCGGTTTTCAAAGTGTGAGGCCAGAGGGCTTCGGGGGGGGGGGGGGGGGGGGGGGAGTGAAAAAATAAACCCTAAAAGAAGAAAAACTGTAAACATCATCAACATTTTTAGTATCTCAGGTGAAAGTGAGAGAGGGCACAGAGTCTGGGGCGAGCAGAAAACGGAGGAAGTATGACCCTGATTATTTAAAGTTTGGCTTTTCATGTATTGGTCCTGATGATGCTCCGCTGCCACAGAGTGTTATCTGCAAAGAGGTGCCAGCTAACGACAGTATGCCACCATGTAAACTCAAAGAGGCCTTCAATTGAATGTATTCAAAAAGATATTAAAAGGCTCTGTTAAAATATGCTCAAAACAGATGCTAAAATGTGTTTAAAAAAAGATGTTAAAACATAAAGATGTTAAAATGTGTTTAAAAAAGATGTTAAAACATAAAGATGTTAAAATGTGTTTAAAAACACGCTAAAAACATACAGATGTTAAAATGTGTTTAAAAAGATATTTATCCACACACACAGATAAAGATGATTAAAATGTTTTAAAACTATGTTTAAGAACATACAAACATGTTTAAGATGTTTACAAAAATAAAGATGTGTATAGCATTTATTGTTTAAAACCTTTTTTAAGCCTGTGTGGAACATACAAAGAGACAACAATAACAGTAATAATAGTAATAATAATTAGGGGGGGTAAAGGGGGGGCGGCATGCTTTTGAGTTCTCTTTAGGGAGGCTCGCTGTCCCACACTTTGAAAACTCCTGGTTTAGAAGATTTTATAAACAAGCTGATTCAAATTGAAGAAGAATAAGTTGAGTGTTTTTAGTTGTCAGAGCTTCATTATTTTGATGCTGCTCACACATCAGTGCATCGGCCACAGTCGTCCTGTTCCACATCCAGGAGGAGGCTCGTCTGATTCATTTGTCAGTGAGCTTTGGCTGAAGACGACAGTGAAGCCAGAGCTCCTGTGTTTTTACACTGTGGCTCCAGTGACGGCTGCAGGTTGGCGTCACATTAACAGCGTGTGGCGACGGCTGCTGTCACTCGCTGAGCTGTAATTACTTGGACGGAGGCGGAGGCGCGGTACAGTAGGTGACTGTAGTCTGATACCTGCCTGGATTCACTGAGCGTGAAACCGACACAGCCGGGCCGAAGCCGCTCCGGCGCTTCATGTCATGTGACTGCACAGTGTGGGCATTTCACGCCGCCGTGAGCTGCAGGTATGAGTGTGCTTCTCAAACACGACTCTGTCATGACACGAAAGCTAATTTCCCTTCGTTTTCTGTCCGAAACCCGGCGAATGTTTACTGTTTCAGAGGCTGCATTATTGATAGGGATGTTTTATTTAAGGAGGAAATGAAACATTGGCTTCATAGGTAACAGTAGACGCTCGACCGTGTCCTCAGGGAGCAGGACTCAAGGACAGAGGATAACCTGGTTTGGGGTCAATTAGAGAGGCCGGCTGAGTCCGAGCAGAGAGTGAAAAGACGACATTTCTGTCACGGATTCAGTTTTTTGCTGGACCCAAGAACAACACACAGAAGCAGGGGGCTGAGAAAGACTAAAAGGTGACCAACAAAAAGAAGTCCAGGTGGTGAGGAGCTCTTCAGTGGCTGGAGGCTGGTCGGTGGAGAAGTGAAGGCGAGACAAAAGAGGACACTGGAAACACTGGGGAACGACATAAAACACAAGAGATCACAAGGAACATACGGAGCACGTGAGGGAAGAAAGTGAGGGGACGATCCGGCAGCTTCCAGGTGGAACCAGAGTGCTCATAAAGCTGCCGGTCGTTAGGTGGAATCATAGACTGTATAAAATATGGACGTAGTGTCTGTGACGTCACCCATAGGTTTCTGAAGAGCAAAAATGAAGCAAATCGTAGTGCGCAGCCATCTTGGTAGCCTACCTCCGGTTACTCCAAATATGGACAAAGAGGTGGAGCGAGGGCGGAGCTGAGGCGGGTCGAATGAACGCTATTGGCTGAAAAAAGCCGCTTTATTCGAAATAATCAAACTAGCTACGGCTAACCAGCTAGGTTAAATGCTAAATATCGTTGCTAGCCGGCTAACCCCACGACGATCTCTTTCCCAAACTCAAAACAAACAAAGTGGCGCCACTTAGATTGACAGCTATGAATTGTGCATAATGATGTATGCTGTATATTTTAAATGAACGCCTTATAAAAAAATTCGCCCCCCCCAGAGTTGTCATGGAGTAGAAAAACAGCTTATGAGACTAGAGCCATGTTTTGAACCAGGATGTAAATATGTTTTTTTCTGTCGTAAAATCGGACATTTTAACATGGGGCTCAAATGTAATTGACTCCCTTCTGCAGCCTGCTCTAGTGGTTATTCGAGGAACTGCAGCTTTTTTGCACTTCCACATTGGCTTCATTTGTCAGTGCCGGAGGTTGCCGCTTGGGTGGAATGAGGGACAGCTGAGAGAAGGGAGAGGGGACCCAGCACCTGAGGACCACACCTTCAGCCACTGAAGCAAAGCCTGAACAAAAAGACAAAACCAAAAACACTGGAGTCAAAGACTGAAAAAAGCACTGAAAACAAACCAACATAACACAAGAGGAGCAAACCATGACAATTTCGGCGTGAAGAAGCTCTGGCGGCGTCTAGCTCGCGGGCTGTGGATCAGCGCTTTCCAGATGTCACCGGTTCAACGTGAAGCACAAAGCAGGCATTGACGCCGTCGCCAGCGTTCTCGCTTTGGACGGTTTCCAAAAGAAATCCAGCCGAGATCAAAGTGTGTCGGTGAAATATTAAAGTTCCTCCTGTGACGTTGATTAAAGCCCTAAAAGCTCATCTCTGTTCAGGCCCCGCCCCCCCCGCCGCTCGCCTCCAGCCCCGACTCCGCTCATCAAACCTCATCTCAGTCAGCAGCTTAGCTCTCTGACAAACTGTTGGGAGAAACGTTCGCCGTAACGTTCGTCAACAGCCCCGGGTCGGACAAAACGTCCTGTCAGCAGCCGACGTGATTCATCGTGCAACATTATCCAGCGAACTGCAGATGTATTTGGACACAGTCTTCGGATGAAACGCGAGAAATCAAACTCGCCGGTTGACCGACACGTCGCCGTGACTCCGGATGGAGCAGCGCCGGCCTTCAGTGTCGGAGTTTTCCGGAAGTTTGACTCTGGTGTTGTCAGATCTTTGGTAAAACGTGAAAACACCAGTTCTGCTTTTGCAGCAAATTGAAAATGGTGAAACAAGCAAAACACACATTTGAAGCTCATTTCGCCACAGTTCCCTCAGTGTGTTGATCTAAATCCTGACTGTGTGAATCTGTGTTTCCTCGTTCGGCCGTGCTGTCGACGGCTTGTTTCCCTCCTGATGTCTTTATCATATAAAATAACACCATTTGCATGTTAACAAGGTCACAGACGTGATTTTCTTTGGAGGGGCGTCTTTAATCTCAACACTGGATTCCTCTGATCCGTCGCTCCACCAAACCTGGACGAGACGTTCTCACCGCTTTCATTAGTGTGTAAATGGAGCAGATGCTATCTCACATTGTTATTGTGGGAGAAACAAGCAGGAACACGCCGGCGCTTGTGTCACATGAGACGCAGCAGATTCGAGTCCTTCCTCAGCCCAACGCGGCCGTCTCATAATTATGTGCATTTTTTAATGATTTTTCCTCTGCGCGCATTAAAGCAGGCAAACAGGAGTACATTCAGTTTAACATCACGACGCTGCAAGAGGCCGCAGTCGCTTCTTCTTCTTCAGGTTTGCTGAGCTCTTGTAAACATGAGAGAGGGCTGATGGGTAAAAAATGAGCTGTGAAAACGAGCACTGTCTGCTCAGGGGGGGGGGGCGGAGTCTCTCAGTTTGATTCCGACCACGAGGGACTTTGAGAAGCTGAGAGATTCAGATGTGTTTGACGTTGACGTTTGATTGGTTGATTCCCCCTGACCTCTGCGACCTCTCCTCTGTCTGCAGGTGTGCGCCGTCGTCAGCCTGCTGCCCCCGGCCTCCTCGGCAGATCTGACATGTGAAGCTCTGCTCATGCTGGCGGGAAACGTCTCATGTAAGTTGGGGACAAACGTCAGCTGGGTGGCGCAGTCCGGCCCCAGCTCCTCACTCTGACTGCACCAGCGGGGTTGAATTGATTTTCAGTCTTCTCTCATTTGACGGCGGCGGCGGCAGGAAGCCAAACACTCGTCCTCAATCACAACTTTCCCTTTGTGGATGTTGGCACCGTGTCTTTAGTGATTATTCCGATCCTGTGTGCACCTCATATAATAGTTGGTTATTAAACACGTTCAGATTGCAGCACACGCCCAGAAGATCACACACACACACAGAGCGCAGGAATGATCTCCGTGTTATTCCCCCCCGGGTGACGCTGGGGAAGATGTTCCAGGTAGCTCCGAACACACTAATAACAATGCTCTCTGTGCTGTTATTACGCCGTCACGCCGCTCTGTGACGGCTCGGCCGGGGGGGGGGGGGGGGGGTGAACCTCGGCCCTGCTGGTGTTTGAGGGATCAGATGTCGACACGTATCAGGAAAAGCTGCGAGTAACAGTCGGATTAGTTTTTCCAAGGTTCATATGATCCAAACAATCTGATGTATAAAAAGGAGCAAATTCTCATATTTAAAAAAATGGATCTAAATTTTTTTTAATAGCAGTTAATGACTTTCTCTCTCCACCAATAGAAAATATACAGACATGAATATTGTTTCAGGAAAATAAGTCAACATTGAATTCTTTGTGTTAGATTCTCAGGCTTGTTTTTGTTCTTTCTTTGATCAGATCTGAACCAGGAAACTTTCCAAACACCAAACAAAAATTTTTATTTAAAGTTGCCAGATTCAGATTTTACAAACTGGCTGATCCAACATTAAACTGACTTTTAGATCCCAAATCCCTGGATCCTACATTTCCCATCAGGCACCTTGATACTATCTCTGTTCATTGGATCCTCTTCCTGGTGAACTCTCCTTCAGAGGTCACAGTCAGTTTAAGGTTGGAGAGACATCGTTTCCTGGGTAGAGAGAAACCAACATTGACAGCTGGTCGGTGATGGGATGTCTTCAGTGGTCTCATGAATCAAAGTCACAATTAACAGATCGTGATTCACTCGGCCACGAGACAAGACGAGACAAATGAATGTATCCGCACGTTTCACAGCCAAAGGCAACGAAAAGTGTTTTATAGACCAGACACGAGACGAATGATGGAAACAACCAGAGAATAAGAATAATGAAAACAAGCATAAGAGTTTGATTTAAAGAACATTAGTTAACAGGAGTCGTCGTCTCAAGTCTTATCTCTTCAGATTTAAGCAGCAGAGAGGTTAAATGCAGCCTCATCGTGTTCAGGTCTGACTCTGGGATCAGACACCGATCCAGAACCGGTGGCCCTGAGCCGGTCTGCAGGAGACCTGAGGCTCCTGGAACCTGACCCCTCCAGTCATTCAGGGACAAACAGGAGCTGAAGCTGACTGTGACGATCTGAGAACTGGAGTTAACCTCTGAGGAAACACAGATACATTTACTGTTCCAGGCCTTTAAGCAAACGGCCGATGTCGTCGTTTTGTCTTGTGACAGTTTTTAAAACGAGTTCGGGCTCATTTCATATGTTACATAGATTAATTCAGTTCCCGGCCACAAACAGGTGTGAGAGCACGAAGCTGAAGAGTCGACCGTGTCGTGCAAAAACAACCTTATTTCCGGATCTTTTTATCTAAATCCTCCTGAGTTATTAGAGAAATAATGGCCCGCCCCCCGGGGGCACGTCCAGATTCATATTTGCTGCTGCCGTGCTGTTATTGCTCGGGGAAAGGTCTGTCACCAGTGTTTATCGTTGCCCTTTCATGCTCACCCTTTGTAGCTGTTAAGCTGAATCTAATGAGATTTTCATAGCCTCTTCTAAAGCGTGCAAACAAGCAGCGGGGTTATTGATGGAACTCTCCCTCTGGATTGCAGTGCAGTCGCTGGCCTCCTCCTGGAACCAGAGCCTGAGCAATGCCACAGGTCAGTGGAGCGGTGAGTAGCACACGTTCGCTCTCCTCACATGTGTGAAAGCCATTCCTGCACAGTTACTACACAGCAGAGTTGTTGTGGAATCCCCCACCGGGAGACCAAGTTTGATCTGAACTCAGATTATAAGGACTAACATCAAAGACAAGAACAATGCTGGAAATAGACTTGGCGGCGTGCCACGGGAGACGGCGCTCGGCGCGGCGATCATTAGAGCCCGTGTACACAAACAGCTTATTCAGCTCCCAACTTTATTGCCAAGATCATTGGAGCATTGTCAGAATTTCAGCGTGGCTATATGTCGTCCTGAGACATGCCGGGAATGTGTGTGTGTGTCTGACATGTCTGTCCCTCCGTCCAGGCCCGGGACTCTACTGCGACACCTCCATCGACGGCATCGGCACCTGCTGGCCCCGGAGCAGCGCCGGCCAGATGGTGTCACGACCCTGTCCCGAGATGTTCTACGGCGTCAGATACAACACCACCAGTAAGTCCCGGCCGTCGGCCCCCGCCGGCAAACGCACAAACAATAGATTCAAAACAAGATTTAATTTGATCCCCCTCCTCCCCGGCTCGTCTCCCCCCGGGCAAATCCTGTTTACGTAATTGTGTACACAGAAATTAGCATGAGCATACAAATTAACGAGAGACGCAACAAAAGCGCCAAAAGAAACACGTGTAGAAAAAGTAGGACTGCAGATAATTCAGCATGAGAGCCAGAATAAAAGGGGAGAGGAGACGAGGAGAGGAGACGAGGAGAGGGGATGAGGAGAGGAGACGCTGTGAAAGCTGCTGTTTGTGTCAGGACGTCAGCGGCAGAAGAAGAAAGATGGGATAGAGTAACAGAAGGAAGCTTCAGTCGCCGCCGTCCGAGAGGCTTAAGGCCGTTAAAAGGATGGAGGCAGGAGATAAGAGAGCGGCAGATACAGTAAATGTCACGACCGGTGTTTCGTTTTGTTAATCGCTCGACGTCTCGAAACACGATCTGGGTCAGAGAATCAGATCATCCGACCCACTTTCACGTCGGGGGGGGGTATTTTAGAAATCGGATTTTGGGGCTGAGTTTTTTGTGAAAGTAAGAGAGTGGTTCAGTTTCTTTGGTTCTGGTGTCGAACTGTTCTCAAGGTCAAACTGAATTTAAATACAGAAATGCAGATAAACAGAAAACAGATCTGTGAATCACTGAAGGAAAATCTGCTGGGGGAGATTAATATTTTCATGTGGCTCATTACAATTTAAACATTTAAATATGTGATGACACAAACTACAAGAACTTATCATGATTTATTAATCCTGATAATGTCGGATGAATATTTGAAGCAGGATCACAGAGCTGGCTGATGAAATGATCACCTGCTCTCTCTGAATGAACAAACACCAGGAAAAGCCGTGTTCGCCCAGTTTCTCACGAGGAATAAATCTCGGAGCTCCGATCAGAAGGAGGAGCTGTTTGTGGTCTCTCACCTGATGACTACAAAGACAAATGGAAGTGAAGGGAACTCCTGGTTAACAACAAGAGAAGAAGTGAACTCACAAACAGGAGCTGACAGATGTTAGAGTGAGATCAGAATTTTACTACACTCACTGAGAAACAAGCTGCTTCTTCATGATGCTAACGATGCTAATGATGCTAATAATCAAACAGTAGCAGCCTCACACACTCAACTCAGAAACCTGCCAAACATCATCAGGAATCATTGCTGCTCTAAATGTTTCCATCTCATTGTTCTATCACCTCGTCGACAGCTCGCTTGAATCTCTGCTGCAGAACTCTGTGGTCGAGTTTCAGCGCGGTGCCTCCACGGGAGCTTTGAACGCACCGTGTTGACGCACTAATGATGACATCAAACGTCTCCGGGCGTCTCGGCCCGAAGAGGAAACAAAAGCAAATTAAGTCAATTGAGCATCAGTCTCTTAAACAGTGATGATTGATGACGGGTTTTTTTTCTTGATGTCATCATTATGAGATTATTATGAGATAATAAGACATGGTTTTGACACACAGGAGCAGGAGATGATTAGAAGATTGCTTCCTTTCATCAGTGAATGTGACGCGGGTGGAAAAGCACGAAATCACAAATTTGAAGCTGAAACTAAAAGGTTTTTTTTTTTTCCAAATAGTCCATTAATTTTCTGTTGATTCACAAATGAATCGTTTCAGCTGTGAAACAAAAGTTGTTTTAAGATCATAATAACTCACCTCAACATATAAAAGGTTGCATCGTAAAAGCCAAGAAATCAACAGGATCTAACTCAATGAGGAAGCTTGTGTGACTTTTTTTGTTTATGTTTTTGATTATTAAGAGGCAGAATTTGAGTTTAAAATGTTCCTCAGCTGAACAAGGAAGAATTTTACTCCTAAATATCCTCAGATTCATGTTGAACTCCTGTTTTCATTGTGACAGAACGAGTCTCATAACGAACAGGTTGAGACTCCATGGACCCGCCTGTGGGTCCTGTCAGATCTGTGCTGGCTCTGTGATCTATCTGGGCCACCGAAGGTAAAACAAACGCCACCGAGGGAACGACAGTAAACACAATTAAGTAAATTTAGGAGATAAAAGCAAACGGTAATTTAAAATCTAAAACCCCCGTGGGAGCCGAGGAGCCGCTGGAGAGCGAGCGGGCGGGCGGGCGAGCCAGCCGGGCTGTAATCCAGCAGTAATTTGACACTGCGAGGTCCATTTCACCTCCAGGATTAACATAATCTCTATTCAAGCGTAGCCTAAAAAGCCAACAAAGACCGTCCATCAGCCGCCATCAGCAGCGAAGGTCAGCGGCACAGAGAGTCGACTTCAAATTAAGGATTCCTGGACGTTCGAATCCTCCGTGATACTACGAGTGCATGGGATAACAAATGAAGCGTGACGACTTTAAGGTGTATTTTTAGCTTGAATTTATTATTAATCCTGATTAAATATTTGATATTTTTCACCAATGAGGTCAGAGGAGAAGAAGGAGGAACAGTTAATGACGCACCGACACCTGAGCCGTCGCTTTCATGAGCTCCATGTGCACAAAGTTCTGATTGTTTCACAGATAGAAAAACACGACGACCTCACTTCGATTCATGACTGATTCTCCTCAAGGTTTCACATTCATCACTGTGAGCTCGTTACGTTGAGGACTCTCAACGTGAGCACAAGGCTGCGAGGGCTTTCTCTCACAATGAGCTTATTCAGGAAACAGCACAAACAGTCAAAATGGATCTGATCCAACGGTGCAAAGTTACTGCAAACAAGTACTCAAGTACTGCATTTGAACACAACTCTGATGTACTTCACTGTAGTATATCCTTTGTACTTCTACTGCATTATAATCAGAGGGACATATTTGACTATGCACTCCACTACAGCTACATCATTAGTAGTATTATTATAGTGACAATATTCAGATACTGCAGTACATGATAGGATTACAGTGACATTCTACTGCCTAATGAGTACTTTTACTTTTCATACTTTAACTAAGATAAAAAAAATATTTGAACAACATGTTCCCCTCAGGATAAACTGTAATCACCCTAACTAAAGTCTAACAGAGTAAGTAAAATACTCAAGTACAAGTGCATCAAAATTATACTTAAGTTCAGTACTCGAGGACATGTATTTAGTTACTTTCACACTGACGGTATCCAAGTGTTTAAGGTATAGTCAACCCAATGAAAACTGTGTGGATCAGGTGACCTTGTAGATTACTGCAGTAATACACACTCCCGCAGTAGTATTCTCAGAGTACTGCAGGTGCTCTGTGTTCCTTTATCTCTAAAGTTTATATGGGTTCAGTGTCACGTCTGCATCTCTGCTAATTTTCATTGCAGCGACTAAATCAGCCGACTCGTTTTAACGAAGCACATATGTTCAATATTATCTTTGGGTTTTTGAAAACCGTCCAGCTTTTATTACAGCCGAGGCACCGCGTGTTTTATGGCGGCGTTGAAAAGCCTTTAAATTTTAAAAGTGCTCGATGCGTCTCGCCGGCCAAAATAGTTCCCAAAGAATGTGGAGACACAGGCTGAGCCGCCTGTAACTGCAGAGAAAACGTCCTGGATTGGACACAAAGACGCAACAGATTTTTGTCCTGATATGTTTCATCTGATGGAGCAACATGTTTCAGACAAGTCGGGACAGGAGCAACAACAGACTGATCAAAAACACCTGTGTGGATCCTTCCACAGGTAAACAGGTTCATTGGTAACAGGTGAGAGGATCATGATTGGATGAAAGGTTCATCCTGGAAAGACTCAGTCGTTCACAAGATGGAGAGAGGGTCAACACTGTGTGAGCACATGAGTGACGACAGAAAAAAGACCCAGAACTAATTCACTTTTTATCACTAATTACTTTATCAGTGCAAACTATTCAAAGATCCCAATATTATTAAGACAACCTTTTTTGTAGGAAATTATAAAACACAATAAGAAATAAATCAAATAAAACAGGTAAATTTGTCTCAGCGTCACATGAACTAATTCACAAACACTGACCATTTCATTTTAACGATGTCATTTTTGGGGGCTGGAGCAAAAGGCGTAATTTCCTCTGGGGCCTGGACGAGAAGCTCAGTGATTTATGGGCTGTTTTTACCCTCGTTTCAGCCTGAGAGGACGACTGCAGACACAACTCAGGGCTGAAATATGTCCTGCCATCGTCCGCTGCAAACAGTCAGTGCAACTGTATCTGTTCATCATGACATCAGGTCAGAGAGAGCAGGAACATACACACCTATTATTATTGATGTTGGAAGAAGTAGAATGAATATCAGTGTTTATATATGAGATAGTAACATGGAAGGAAATACTACTACTACTACTAATAATAATAATAGTAATGATAATATTAATAGTAACCTCAGACAAACAAGACGGCAGCACTGATCACAGTAATATAAAATAAGACAGAGGAAGCAGTAATAGTAGTAGTAGTAGTAGTAGTAGTAGTGTAAGTAGTATTAGGACAGTAATAAGTGGCTTTAGGTGACGGCGGCGCAGCGCCTCTGGACTGGCTCCTAAAAGCCTGAGTGTGTGTAGCTGCCGCGCTCAGATCCAGAGGGAGATGACTGCAGAGTTCAGCTCTCCTGCTCGTCCGAGCCGCCGGAGCAGAAAGAAGCTGCAGATCCGGAGCATATTTCAGCCGCAGCTCCGGAGCCAAGGACGAATCCAGGACAAGATTTACACACGAGTAAAAAGATCCTAAATTGGATTGTGGACGTGGCTGCGTCCAAGAAGACGAAGAGTGATGTGAATTCCTGCTTCTGCTCCAGATTACATGATGTGAAACCCCACAAATATCAGATATTAAATGTGACTGAGCTCAGCTACTTTATTTCCAACAGCAGGCAGGTTCCTGAAGGAGAAACTGCTGCACAGTGAAATGTAGAGGAGTAAAAAAGAGCAATATTCCCTGGAGGAGAAAAAGAAAGTGGAAGTACAAGTATCTCAAATGTATACTTCAGTCAAGTACTTGAGTAAATGTACTTAGTTACATTCCGGCACTCGGAGCCAAATGTTTGTGAGTGATGAAGTTACAACACGTTGTCTAAAAATAAGCTGCTGCTGCTAAATGCTGAACAGAAGTAAATCCAGCGAACAGCAGTTACGATGAAACAGGATCAAGGAAGCGGGCTGGATCTCTAAAATTAGATGGTGACAAATCCTCATTGACGTTTGTGTCGTTTCACTTCATCAGAACTGCACTTATCGAACCGATCGTATTAGGGACATAATAATAGATCACTGGGCTCCAGTTTAACCCTTTGACGTCCTGATTCCAAAACATAAAAAAAACAAGATGCAGTCATTCACAAACTTCCTGAGTTCATGTGTTCATCTCCTTCATCCACTCATGTGTTCACACAGTGTTGACCCTCTCTCCATCCTCTCTGGTGAACGGCTGAGTCTTTCCAGTCTCATGATCCTCCCACCTGTTACCAATGAACCTGTTTACCTGTGGAAGGATCTGAACAGGTGTTTCTGGATCAGTCTGTTGTTCTTTGAAACATGTTGCTGCATCAGAATCAGAAGAAGCAGATATTTACAAAAATTAACTGATGATCAAACATTAAACATATTGTCTTTGTTGTCTTTAATTGAGTCTTGTGTTGTTTTTAATTGAGTCGATGTCAAAAAGGATTTATCACATTCTGCGTCGTCGTTCTGCCTCATTTCGAACTGAGAGAAAATTGGAAAGTAAAAATAAACTTGTAGAAAAATACGAGTTCAAATTCAGGTTTGAAGATAAAAAAGCAGCCGTGCACTGGAGTTAACCTTCTGGCTGAGACTTTGAGAGAAGCCTAATTGCAGCACGAGCTAATCATCGCCGGCTGTTTGATGCTCTCTCTCGGACGATTACGGCCTGTTGTCAAACACACGCGCTGACGGGGGGGGGCTGACGGACCTCCAGGGGGCGCTGTCCACACCGCTCAGCCGCCGAGTCGTGACAGGTGCCGGCGGCGCCGCTCGCCCTCCTCCGGGCCCGTGACTCAGCCTGGCGTGGCTGTCTTCACCGCTGCACGCCTCGCCCCACCCAGATGCTGCAGAGCCTGACTTTCCCTCCGTGGTCCCCGGGGGGGGGGCCGTGGATTCTTATCTGGCCGTGACCGAACGTGTGTGTGAAGGCACTTTGTCGATGCGGAGGCTCGCCGCTCTGACTCGCTGCGAGTCGTCGGGTCTCGCTCCGGTCAAAGCCATGGAGGCTGAAGGCGAGGAGGAGGAGGGGGGGGGGGGGGTGTAGCTTTATTTAAAGTAGTGCTGGAGGTCAGCGGGTGGAGAAGCCCCTCGCCCTGACTCGGCCTTCTACTCACTCACAAGAACACAATGTGTCTTCATGTTGAATGAGCTCATTGAATATTGAATGAATGATGGAATAATGATTCATAACCAGAAAAGGCAGGAGAGAGAAAATGGACGAGTGGGTTCATGTTGAAAAAGAAGCTTCCTGCGTCTTCACGTCGTCCCACAGTAAGTGAGAGGGAAAGTGGATTATTATTCTCTCTTCAGACCCAAACAGACTGCGAGTCCTGAGCAAACCCTCGAGGTGTCTCGTTCTGCAGTGAAGTGAGCCAGAACACACACCCAGCGTGAAAACTGGCATCTGCTCCCCTCAGTGTCGACTGCAAGGAGCTTTCTCAACGCTCGCTCCACTTTCCACTTTCCTTCTTTTAGAGCAAATGAGGTGGCGGCAAACTTTTCCATGAGCAGCAGGGACGCGTGTTTTCAGGTGCGACTGCTCACCTGAACACTGTGGACCCTGTGAACACTGTCGACGCTGTGGACACTGTGGACACGGTGGACACTGTCGACGCTGTGGACACTGTGAATACTGTGGACACTGTGGACACTGTGGACGCTGTGGACGCTGTGGACACTGTGGACACTGTGGACACTGTGGACGCTGTGGACACTGTGGACACTGTGAACACTGTGGACACTGTGGACACTGTGGACGCTGTGGACGCTGTGGACGCTGTGGACACTGTGAATACTGTGGACACTGTGAACACTGTGGACACTGTGGACGCTGTGGACACTGTCAACGCTGTGGACACTGTGGACTCTGTGGACACTGGACACTGTGAACACTGCGGACACTGGATGCTGTGGACGCTGTGGACACTGTGGACTCTGTGGACGCTGTGGACGCTGTGGACACTGTGGACACTGTGGACGCTGTGAACACTGCGGACACTGGATGCTGTGGACTCTGTGGACTCTGTGAACGCTGTGGACACTGTGGACTCTGTGAACGCTGTGGACGCTGTGGACTCTGTGGACACTGTGGACGCTGTGAACACTGCGGACACTGTGGACGCTGTGGACGCTGTCAACACTGTGGACACTGTGAACACTGCGGACACTGTGGACGCTGTGGACGCTGTCAACACTGTGGACGCTGTGGACTCTGTGGACACTGTGGACGCTGTGGACACTGTCAACACTGTGGACGCTGTGGACACTGCGGACACTGTCAACACTGTGGACACTGTGGACGCTGTGGACACTGTGGACACTGTGGACGCTGTGGACACTGTGGACGCTGTGGACACTGTCAACACTGTGGACGCTGTGAACACTGTGGACACTGTGGACGCTGTGGACACTGTCAACACTGTGGACGCTGTGGACACTGTGGACACTGTCAACACTGTGGACGCTGTGGACACTGTGAACACTGTGGACTCTGTGGACTCTGTGGACACTGTGGACTCTGTGGACACTGTGGACTCTGTGGACACTGTGGACACTGTGGACGCTGTGGACACTGTGAACACTGTGGACTCTGTGGACACTGTGGACGCTGTGGACACTGTGGACGCTGTGGACACTGTCAACACTGTGGACTCTGTGGACGCTGTGGACACTGTGAACACTGGGGACACTGTGGACACTGTGGACGCTATGGACACCGTAGACTCTGTGGACACTGTGGACTCTGTGGACACTGTCAACGCTGTGGACTCTGTGGACACTGTCAACGCTGTGGACTCTGTGGACACTGTGGACACTGTGAACTCTGTGGACGCTGTGAACACTGTGGACTCTGTGGACACTGTGGACACTGTGAACACTGTGGACTCTGTGGACTCTGTGGACACTGTGGACTCTGTGGACACTGTGGACACTGTGGACTCTGTGGACTCTGTGGACACTGTGGACTCTGTGGACACTGTGGACTCTGTAGACACTGTGGACTCTGTGGACACTGTGGACTCTGTGGACACTGTGGACTCTGTAGACACTGTGGACTCTGTGAACACTGTGGACTCTGTGGACACTGTGAACACTGTGGACTCTGTGGACACTGTGGACTCTGTGGACACTGTGGACACTGTGGACTCTGTGGACACTGTGGACTCTGTGGACACTGTGGACTCTGTGGACACTGTGGACTCTGTGAACACTGTGGACTCTGTGGACACTGTGAACACTGTGGACTCTGTGAAGGTGTTGGGAGACGTGGAAAGATGCCGTCACACAGCTGCTGCCTGCATCGTCTCAGAGACAGTTTTCCTTTGGGATCCATGAGCTTTTAGTGAATAGTGTTATTTGTGGAGGAGAGAGAGGAAGAGCAGAGGAAGTTTTCAGAGTATTCACTGCAGTAAAAGTACTAATACGACAGTGTAACACAAGTAAAAGTCCTGCGTTAGAGATTTTACTTTGATCAAGTCATTTTCATCTGAATCGAGTCCTTGAAATTTTATTATTTTATAAAAGTGATAAAACAATCCGTCCTAATATTTCAGCTTTCTTTCAGTGTAAATCAACTTCACTTTGAGCTTCTTCTTGTCTCCAGAGCTGCGACACCTCGTCCTCTGTCTGAGAGCTGAAGGTTTGTTTCAGTGGCATTTTGCAGGTGAACCGAACCTTTACAGCTTCGTTCATTCACGCTCAGATGACCATCGGAGAAAATGCAGCACCAGGTCTCACAGGAGGCCATATGTTGTTAATGCAGAGACGTTCGGCTTTGATAAGTTGATTTGCACGATGACTGAATGAAAGCAAACGTCGGCTTGTGAACTCGGCCAGTCGATAACACTGCAGCACATGTGGAGCTGCCTGAACAAAAGCTGACCTGCATAAACACGGACAGGCTTCATGTTACGCCTCAGATTGTTACAGTCGGCTTTGCTCTGCAGAGCCGCATTAAAAAAAACAGCTAATTTACTGCAAATAATGTTACTCTCACTCCTGCTGATGCGTTTTTTTTTCTTAATTAGCCTCCTGCTCAGAAAGCACAGAGGAGGAAGAAGCTTCTTAGCTGCAGCCATTGATCCGACGTGTGGAAGTGCAAAGCAAGTGTGACTAAATCTGGGTCAGCATATTTGCTCGCGTACACTTTCAGCAACGTTTCTGTTCTTCGGCCGCCCAGAGGAGGATGATCTCTGTTGTTTGGAAATCAAAGTGAAAGAGGATCATTTGGGCCGAGGCTTGGAGACGAGCCGGTGTTCCATCCACACGCACCTCCAGCTCCTCCTGTTTCCACAGGCAGGATTTAGCACCTGGCACCGAGCAGTCACTGTTTTTAACACCCATTCACAAACAACAATGGCCGCTCACTAAGCAAAGGTTAAAACTGATACGTACTATCCCCTCGAACAATGAAATCCGCTGTGAGCCAGCGAAGATGCTTCACAGACAAACCTGCTGCCGCTAATAGAATCCTGGCAAACCACCAGTTTGGCAGCAGTTGTGAAATGAAATCAGCAGTTATTTTAGGGACCTTGAGCTTGTGACCTGCACAAATGGCGTTTTACGATGCTTCCAGCGGCTCGCTCCCTGAAAAGAGCTGAAAAGACTGCAGGAGAATGCTAATACCCAGACTGCAGCGGGAGGCGGGCGGGCGGCGGCCGAGCCGAGCCAGCCGTCGTCACATGGTGCGTGCTAACGCTCTCAGGACACGTGACGCTCAAAGAGCGGCCTGCTGCTCTTAATGAGGTGAGAGACGGACGGAGCTTTCCAAGAAACATCAGGGAGCGGCCCAGCGTGACCACACCACTGTTGGACTGAACGTTCAGGAAAGGAGCAGTTTCACTTTTATTCTGACTCACTTTGTTTCCCAGACTGAGACGAGAGGATCGAGGGATGATACCATAGTCTGTATAAAATATGGATGTAGTGTCCGTGACGTCACCCATAGGTTTCTGAAGAGCAAAAATGAAGCAAATCGTAGTGCGTAGCCATCTTGGTAGCCTACCTCCGGTTACTCCAAATATGGACAAAGAGGTGGAGCGAGGGCGGAGCTGAGGCGGGTCGAATGAACGCTATTGGCTGAAAAAAAACGCTTTATTCGAAATAATCAAACTAGCTACGGCTAACCAGCTAGGTTAAATGCTAAATATCGTTGCTAGCCGGCTAACCCCACGACGATCTCTTTCCCAAACTCAGTGACTAGAATTAGCCGGGGTGACGCCCTGTAGACCGTCAGTGGCTAGTTGTCAATCAAAGTGGCGCCACTTAGATTGACAGCTATGAATTGTGCATAATGATGCATGCTGTATATTTTAAAGGAACGCCTTATAAAAAAATTCGCCCCCCCCCCAGAGTTGTCATGGAGCAGAAAAACAGCTTATGAGACTAGAGCCGCTTGGATGATACAGGAACAGAGCTGGAGGTGGGAGGCAGTTAGCCTAGCTTAGCATAAAGACTGGAAGCAAAGGGAAACAGGAAAAATACATCCAGCATCAGCTCTGAAGTTCAATTATTAATTTTCATTCATTAACACTTTGAATCTCGTTTGTTGAATCTGTTCATCAACATTAATGTAAAACTGAATTGTTTCAGATGGAGATAAACACTGAAGCTGTTTCCTGGGTAACTCGGTGATGATGTGACCTTCCTCACATTAAAACATGACTCAAACAGAAATGTCATCTTTTCATTAGTTTCATTCATTTCAGGTTTGATTTGAGTTGTTTTCATCCTGTTCAGTTCTGCAGTGGTTGAATGACGCTGACTGCAGAATGAACTTTTTATCTACAGCAGTGGATGGAAACGTTACTGAGCATTTTCTCATTTCCAGGTCTTTGTTAAAGTACTTGGCTGGATGCTGAACACCAATTTCATTACCAAACATGGAATCCTCCCTGCTGCTGTTCTCCAGGACACAATTCCACCTTAAGTCACAAATTGTTGTTTGTGTATTTCAGTTAATGTTTGGATTAAACAAACGAGCTAAACGTGTTAATGACTGAGCTTCGGAGGTGTGAGATCGGATCAGTCTGTCTGCTGTCAAACCGTCTGTCGTCTCCCAAGTATCCCAGCCCCAATGGAAACAAGCAGCAATGAAAACCAACAGTGGCCGTGTTGTCTGACAATTAAATCCACCTTAATAAACTTGTAAAACTGTGAAACCTGTAAAACTCCCTCATGCACAGTGACGGCAAACAAGACGAGGGCGACAGAACACAGACGATTCTGATGAAGATGAAGCTTAATGACATTTATATTTTTGTCTTAAAATAATAGTTGAAACTTTATTTTCTTTCATAAGATTTGATTTTAAGACTCAGTCACGTTCAGAGCTTCAGGTCAGAGTCTCCAACTGAACAAGCACAACAAGAATCTGCTGTTTTCATGACTCAAAGGAAAAGTTGGACGTTTTGGGAAACACACTTCCTTTGTATGTTTCACTTCAGTCTCAGTGTCGACTGAACGATGTCATCGTTGTTTCCGTTCAGGCGTCGCAGCGTCAGGCTGGAAAAGTCGGCGAGAACGTTGGTGTCCGGGTGTCGTGTTTCCGATAAACGCCGACACCACCACAGAGTCGTCTCAGTGCTGATTGTGCTCTTTAAAATCCAGATGTTGGTGGGTGTTGGTGGCTTTTCTGTCCGGCGTGAACGTGATGAGAGACATAAATCTGACACCCGTCCTCTCATCAGAGCCTCAGAGACAAAGCAGCTAAACGAATGTTCCAACATGTTGAACCACTCCTCCAAATTAATTCAACATTTTCCGTGTTTTCAGCCCAAAATAAAACGGTGTTTGTGAAGCGAATGGAAACAGCAGCACTTCGACTGTAACCATCGAGTCATGAATCTGGACGTTAAATCCACCTTAATGTGTCTCAGCTGTGAAACTCTGCTCACCTGATCTCATGTAAACACAAAGTAAACAACACCAAAAAATTAGCTGTTCCCTTTATTTCCAGGTTTCATTTAAAGGCTCCGTCATTTCGACCTTTCAGCTTCCGGCTGTGACGTCTCGCTGCTTTTAGTTGCTGTTTTTGCTTCGTGAACCTTTTTAAAATAATTTCCTCTGCACTTTGTTTTGTAAATGCGTGCTTTCTAAATGCAGTGACCTCCCTCCCTCCAACTATAATCCATGCAAATGATTCAGGAGCGTGAACCCGGAGGAAAGTCGTCCGACCGTGCGGCGGCATCGTGTAAATTTGATTTGAGCAGGAGGAGAGAATTCTGGGAGAAAAACGTTGGTGGAGATTTTTTTTTTTTTTTTTTACCAGTGCACTTAAATTCAGTTTGTCAGAAGTCTGATAGGAGAAAATGGATTTTCTCAAGAGAAATAAAGCAGCTTAAAATCCAATACAGACAAAATGGTGACAGTGAAATTCTGCCCGAGGACTCGAGCCTCCATTAGCACAACAAAACATCGCCAGAACCATGAAGCCTGTGTGCGTTCAGTCCATCCCAGAACTTTGTCACTCTTAACTTTTGACTTTGACATAATTCTCCACAGACGGATTTTAAAGCTCTCTAGGATATTGCGTTTGGGGTTTAGGGAATATCACGGGCGAGGTAATGTTGATCGGGGATGACAGGCCCCTTACACTGTCAACATGCTATTTTTACCCAGTTCACTGCACATTATTGCCCTCAGGCAACCTAATCCCATTTCATCTCTTACCCTCCGAAAATCTATCATTACTAAAACATGCATTCAGAGAAAGCGACCTCCGTCTCAGGTCGCGGACGCTCCGGCGACGACAGCTGAGTTTTAGACAACAGAATGTGGACAAACGTCGATCATATTGTCAGCAAACCAGAACATTTATAAATGGACTTAAATGTTTCTTCACCTGCTTGAACACAAGTTTTAATGCTTCATTTAACACATGTATGATCAGAGTTAATTTCACATGAAGCTTCAGTCTCTTCACCTTCTGCTTCGTTTCCTACTGAACGGTTTTATTCACACTACGTTTGCTTTTCATCCCTTAATTGTTTGTGCAATAATTTACAGATGGAATCAGTTTCAATGAGGACTTGACTCTGTAACAGGTAACCAGCAGTGAACACAGAGTGCAGCTGAGGATGATGGGGATGTCGTGAGGTTCACAGACATGAACCAAAGTGTAGATGCAAAGTTACAGGATCAACAAAGTTAGCTTCGTCCTCTGGGGAACATCAATGTGCAAACTCTGACTCCAGTCCGTCACAGTCGCTGAGATATTTCCGTCCGTCCGTCCAGACACTCGTGTGGCTAAAAATGATTTTGGCAGAAATCTCATTAGAGATTTAAATAGTTTAATGTTGCTTTGGCCGTTTGGTCTGAAATCATTTAAACACATTAGCTGAGCTCGACTCTGAGAGCGAAACAGCAACAACATGAGCAACATGTGTAGCTTCGCCTGAACGTCTCCTGAAAGAGACATGAACCAGCGCTGCAGTTTATCCAAGCTGCCTTTCATTATTTCTGGATGTTGACAGATTTCAAACAGTTTCTTCTAGTGCGAAAAAAAAAACAAGGCATCTTCGAGTCTGTCAGCGACAAACTTCACTTTCTCCGCCGCCTCTGAACGCAGCTCGACTGTCACTGGGAGAGGTTTGTAACGACCCGAGTCGACCCGGCCGCCGCTCAGGGTCGGAGCTGTCCACATAACTCAGAGAGAAGCGTTTCAGGACGGGCCCAGCGATTAACCGTCTGACACACTCCTACGTGCTCTCACTGCTGATTGGCCAAATCTTCCAGCACTGACGGCAAGTTTGTCTCCTGAAGACGAAATAATCCTGCGGCCCTGATCTGAACGTCGTACAGTTGCATTAAGTCGAGGAACTTAATCATTAAAATAACTGAACCTCCAGCTTCAGCCGTTTCATTCCAGAATCATCTTTAAAAAATGTCTGACATCTCTCAGTCTCCTTTCAACTTTAAATTGCCTCATTTGCAGTATTTCAACTCGGCAGTGTCCTTATTCCGTTTCCTTCATCTCGAGAAATAACAAATGTGAAACGACAAATGTGAAATTTGTTGCGGTTAATTTCGTCTCGGCCGTGTGAATGTGGCGAGAAGTGTGTGACGCCTGGCTGGAAAAACATCATTTGACTCCTCGCTTGTCGGAGGCTTCACGCCGACCGGCGAATATTGGGCTTGATATGATCCGGCAGTGATAATTTTTAATGGAAAATAAACACACTGGTGCCGGTTCCTTCTCTCCTTTTCGCTCTCTTTTGATTTAAAGGAGGAGACGGAGATTGAAATGTTAAAAATAAGCCTTTTGATTGTGTCAGTGAAATAACGTTCGTGTGACGACGTCGCCTGCTTCTCTCTCACTGTGAACTCTAACGCGGGTCGAGCGAAGCGTCAGGGGTCACTGATGTTAACTGTGAGCTGGAAATGTGGAGAATGATAACAAAGCTGGGGCGTGAGCGCGGCCGACGTGTGAAACATCACAGCTTCCTCTAACGATATCTGCCCCTATTAGTCTCAAAGGCGGAAAAGGTCAGTGTGCCGGTGTGAATCCAGCAGGAGGTCACATCTTCTACACTTTCACCTCATTCTCAAACCTGAGAGCAATTCATTACTAACATCCTTCTGTCCTCCTTCTGTCCGTCTCTGCGCAGACAACGTCTACAGGAAATGCCTTGCCAACGGGACGTGGGCGCTGAAGGGGAACTACTCCATGTGTAAGGCCATACTTCACGAGGAGGTAAGAGCACGCTCGTGTGTCCTGATGAACAAAGAGCCTCTGAGCATGAAACACACTCATCACAGAGCAGCAGCAGAGCAACAACAGACTCCAGGTCAGCAGCGGCAACCTCCGGCGCTGAAAAATGAAGCCAATGCGGAAGTGCAAAAAAGCTGCAGTTCCTCGAATAACCACTAGAGCAGGCTGCAGAAGGGAGTCAATTACATTTGAGTCCCATGTTAAAATGTCCGATTTTACGACAGAAAAAAAACATATTTACAGCCTGGTTCAAAACATGGCTCTAGTCTCATAAGCTGTTTTTCTGCTCCATGACAACTCTGGGGGGGGGGCGAATTTTTTTATAAGGCGTTCCTTTAAAATATACAGCATGCATCATTATGCACAATTCATAGCTGTCAATCTAAGTGGCGCCACTTGATTGACAACTAGCCACTGACGGTCTAAAGGGCGACACCCCGGCTAATTCTAGTCACTAAGTTTGGGAAAGAGATCGTCGTGGGGTTAGCCGGCTAGCAACGATAGTTAGCATTTAACCTAGCTGGTTAGCCGTAGCTAGTTTGATTATTTCGAATAAAGCGGCTTTTTTTAGCCAATAGCGTTCATTCGACCCGCCTCAGCTCCGCCCTCGCTCCACCTCTTTGTCCATATTTGGAGTATTTTATACAGTCTATGGTTAACTCCAGCTGTATTTATAGTTAACATGGACTCAGGGTGTGTTTGTGCACAGCCTGCAGCCACAAAACACGACTGTGAAAAAAAGAGCTATAAATACAGTGATTGGACTGTGATTGGCCGACGGCTTCTCTGGAAGGAAGCGGCTTTTAAAAGCAAAATGAATGTTGTTGAATTTGCATCTGCAGCTTTAATGTCATCTTGCCCCCAGAGTCGGGGTCTTGGCTGGTTTCACACGTAGGTGGGAGCCTGAAATCTGCACATCGACCTGCAGCGATTCCCACTCAGAGCGAGGAAAGTGTTTCATTGTGTGAACTCCTCAAAAGATTTGTCTTCTAAACGCCGCGTCCTCCGGCGATGACAGCCAGTTGTGAAAGCAGGAAAACAGGGCAGAAGAAAGCAGCAGCGAGCGGCCGTCGTGCTCCTGCTGTGCTCTACATATCAACCCGTTCACATGTTCCTGGGCTGAGCTTTGTTTCCCAGCATCCACCTGGACGCTGCTTTGTGATGTGCAGATGTGACGGCGACCGGCGCTTATTTTAATTAGAGGGACAAAAGCGTTGGAAGAGAACAGGCTGACCTGAATCGGGCTCTGTCGAGGAGCCATTTGAAGCATTGTATGTAGAATTTTAAAGGACATGATTGGAGCATGTGACGCGGTGTGTTTGTGTGGTCTGACCCGAGCGCCTGCTGGAAACAACCCTCAGCTGCTTGTTTGCTTTTTTCCATTTTTGGGCCACGACGCGTCGACGTCCTGGTGCTGTTGAACAAACATCTGAGCTCAGATTGAGCTGGTTGTTTTTCTGGCGTCAGACCTGTTTGAGTCCTGAAGGCAGCTGTGGATGGACGTGTCCTGTTTGTGGGATTGATTCAACATAAACTAATGTCCGGGTCCATTGTACTGAAGGAACACGTCAGAGCAACACTGTGGCTCGTCCATGTGTTTTTGTCCATCAGGAAACACGCGATCGATCGTTCACGTGATTCACCGACAATAAGAAAAATCTCCTCTTGTTGTCTAACGGATCGTCTCTAACGCGTTGATCTCGTCCATTAGGTCACCAGTAGATTTGTACTTTATAGATCTGTGGAGAGGAGGGAGCGGCCGCGCGGACACAGAGCCTTCATTTAGTTCTTTCCCAGAGACTCCGTGAGGCTGATGTCCGATCGATCCCGGCTGAAGATGGATACGGAGCGTCTGACCTTTTAAAAATGTGTGTTTGATTTTTTTCCCTTTTGTAGCCATGAAATAAATCAGCAGGTGGCAGCGGCTGTGTGATTGACATGAGGGGGGAAGGAGGGGGAGTGGAAGGAGCTTCTCTTTAAAGTTCAGCCTATATTGAACCAGCTATTCATTGGTCCCACTGGGAAGAGACAGTGTGTGGATCAAAGGCTTATTGGAAAGTTTGTTTGAGGGGGAAAAATCCTCTTTTCCTTCCGGGACTCACGATAAGTGTCTTTGTTGTTTCTTATGGAAGGAGAGTGAGTCAGGTTTCTCTGGTGGCCGACACGCTCGGGGGACCTGAGGCCAGCGGTGGGTGGGTCTTATATTATCTTGTCGTCCGCCCCCTCCTCTCGGACTCGGCCATCCATCCTCAAACCTCCCATCGGCCTGATTTACGTCCTGATGTGTCAGCAGGCCGAGCGCGAGTCGACGTCTGTTCGGGGCTGATTCACGGCTCTGTCAGGTCTATATTACTGCACACATGCTCTCATGTACGTCCACAGAGCCATCAGTCAACGTGTGATCACCAGCCATTCTGCTCGTTCCCTCCCGTCAAACCACCCTTGAAATGATCCCTGTGGGGGACAAAATCTTCAGTCCTTGTTTGGTGAAAAAATGTCCTCTCCTGCAGCGGAGGGCTCCGGCCTTGTACATGCATTTAGGTTTTATTTACTGGGCCCAAACTGCAGCAGCACACCATGAGAACACTCACGTGATTTGTGGAACAGACTGCTGGAGCTTCATCTTCCCTCCGGCTGAACGGTGCGGATTTCTTGGCCGCACATTGTTTCACATATATAACAAAAGACGGCACAAAGAAAATCACAGCAGAGATTATGAAGAAGCAGCTGCAGCTCAACCAGGTTCATCTCTGGCTTTCTAATTCATTACGTAGACGACAAAAGAAGAACAACATGAGTTGGATTCAGAGAATCTGGAAGTGATGTATGATGATGCTGTACGGTGGCCCTGAAGCTCCACACTGACACTCATCAAAACACAGGAAACGTGTTCATCAATACATCATCAACGCGTGTGTCGTCTTCTGAAAACGATGCTGCAAAGTGAGAAAACAAGCAAATACAGAATTCACTTAAAGGAAATAAACTAATTGTTTTTTAGTTGAAACTTTCTGATTGAACGATTCAGATTTGACTGACAGCAAATATCTGAAATAAGATGTGAATAAAAAAAAAAAACATAATTTAGTGAGTTCTTGAGCATCAGACTAATCATGGTAAAAATATCACGTCCCTGGTGAGTTCGTCACTTTTCAGTGGAACTTCTGTTGTTTTCTGTTTTGATTGTTTCTGCATCTGTTTGTGTTGATGTGTTTGGTTTTGATCTTTGCATCATTCTCTCTCAGCCTGTTCTCACACAGCTTCCTGGTGTTTTCTCTGTTTACATGTGTTTTCTTGATGCGGTGTGTTGAGCTCTCCGACTCGTCTCCTCCTGAGATCTGTCATTTAACAGTTTGACAGGTCGAGGAGCGACAGAGTTGATGGTAGTCTGACGTGAAGGACTCCGACGCTTCTGATGGAGAAAGCTGATATTCATCAAATTAAACATGGCAGAGGAAATGGCGCCGTGCAGACAGGAAGTCTTCAGACGATGCAAACGTACGAATAGAGATAAAGATTCACGCGTTCAGACGACGTCTCCTTGAAGGCGTTTGTGGTGTCAGGCTCAGTTTTACACACAAAACCGTGAGAAACGAGTTCAGACCTCCGTCCTCTCTCAGATTTCCTGAATCCTGCCGGTCTCTTCCGACGTGTGTGTGTGGTGTGATTATCATGTTTCAAAGCACGTTTGAAGCCGACATGATTACAGCTGTGATCATGGCTCTTTATAGCACATGTGATATTTGAGTATTGTATTAAAATAGACTTTAAAAAAACCAAAACTTTAGTTGCCAAAAACAAGTCAAACTTCAACCATTGAGTTCAGAAAAAACTCATCTGATTCCTTTTGTCGTTGTTAGTCTTTTTGGAAGGAAAGAACAAATCATTTGTTATCTTATAAAGATATAAGAACTTTCAGTTTTCAGTCTGTGAGTATCAAACAGTTTGTGTCGTTGACTCTAAGATCCAGAATCGAGCCGTTTCTCTCCTGTTCACGAGTTCAAGAGTTAAAGATTTGAGCTGCTGCACCAAAATAAAGTGAATGGGGAAGCTGACGTGTTTGAGGGCGGGCGGCTGGAGGATTAAACATGCCCACATTTAATCTCGGCGTAGACACCAGTTGGTTACATAAATCCACTTACAGAGCAGATTACTGTTGGTAGTGTGGAGAAAATCCGATCACAATGGATATGTGAGTCACAGACAGTGGTCTCGCAGATTCAGAGAAAGATGTGTCCGTGTTCAGTGGAAAACCACCAGGCCTCATGTGGATCCTGCACATGTGAGCGTGTCCGTGTTCGAACCCGGGGTCGGGGCAGAGGGGCCACACGGGGGCCCCTGAGGTCTGGGAGGCGATGAGTGCTGATGAGGATCAGGGATGGACGATTGAACAGGTCTGCTGGGTTCAGGTTCAGGACCAGGACCCAGGCACAGAATCCACGTCTGTGAGAAGTGACTGGAGATTCAAAATGAAGCAAAATGGCAAAAATGAGATGCACAAATCAACAAAGAGACAGAAACAACTCTGGTCCTGGTCCCGATGTTGGAGAGTCAGGGGTCTGTGTCTCATAATCCCTCCCTGACTGTTCGCTGTTTGAAGCTACAAATATCTGATATTATTTAATGTCAGAATCTTTGAAGTTGTTCATTTGCCGTTCATGTATTAAAATGAATAAACAGTGTGACTATTAATAATGTACAGTTTATTATGGCTTCTTTAAAACTGTGCTGCGCTCATTCAAAAGTTTCTAAATTTAAGTTAAAAGCACAGCGGGAGTCGGCCGTCCTCAAACGAAACATCGACGTTTTCATTTTCTGCTCTCATCCTGAAATGATTCTTTGTGTAAATCAGAAATGGACTCGTGCTGTGTTTCTCTCCTCGCTGCAGAAAAAAGGCAAGATGCACTACCAGATCGCCGTGATCATCAACTTCCTGGGTCACTGCATCTCCATGGTGGCTCTGCTCGTCGCCTTCTTCCTCTTCCTGTGTCTGAGGTAAGTGTCGCTCTCAGTCCGCTGATAATCCCAAACACATCCTTGATGTGACAGAAACGTCAGTGTTCCTAAGATCCCCGTTCAAAGCGCCTCTCGTTCTTATTCAAAAACCGTTTGGTCATGGGATGAAACGTTCCCTATCTCAATCCCGCAGATGTAAAAGGGGTTTAGACGCAAAAACTGGGGCACATTTCACCACAAATGGGAAGAATACACCCGCCTGCGAGAGCGGGAGACCGGCGCCGCCTGACCTGCAGGGACGGGGTGGAACGGCTTTCTCTGACAAACCGGAGTAAACTGAAAGAGAAAGGTCTTCACACCCTCGCCGGCCGGGGCCGCCATCGATCCCCCAGACACCCCGTCGGGTGAGAAAAGCGTGAAAGGGCAGAGAGAGACGTAGTAAATAGACGTTTCACAGGACGGCGTTTATGCACAAGCCGTGTCTGCGGGCCGGAGCAGCTCGGACGGGGGGGGTGGGGGCTGGGAGCGGGGTCAGCCGGCTAAAACTGGCTTCAGGGAAGTGAAGGAGTTTGGCATTTATTAGTCACCACCTTCACTTTTTAATGAGGCTGAGAAGCATTTAAAGGAAGGTTGCTGCTGCCAGTGTGACGGAGAGACGGTCTGCTCACTGCTGCTGAACCGGAGGAGAGAAAAGGATCAGAGCGCTGAGACGGTCAGCCTGAAATCACAGAGATGACGATCGGATCTTTAGCTTCTCTGAGTGAAAACTGCAGTTTATTTGAATTATGTCATCAACATAAAAACACACGATTCTCCTGGATGATTCAGCGATATTGTTGTTCAAGTTGTGGCCGTGAGGTTTAAATATATTGACATTGTTTATCTGACAGTTTGGTGAAATGGGTCTGGGTAGAAATGAAATGCACTCGTATTGTTTTCATCCAAAGTGCTTTACAGTTCTTGCCTTTCATTCACATCAGTGACACTGAGCTGACACTCAGAGACGAGAGGGATCAAACCACCGACCCTGAAATCACTCAACGCCCCACTGTACCCGTCTAAATAACCCAGAATCATTTACATGTTTCATCAGGTTTCTAAAAAGACAAAATATCATTTAAGATGAGATGAAGTTTTTTTCGTCCCTTAGGGGGGAAATTTGCAATTTGTAATTTTATTGATCCCACGTTGAGGAGAATCGCTTGTTACAGCAGCTCATGATTCTAAAAGCAGGAGGAAAAGAAACTGAGCGATGAGTAAAAATGAAGCGAGATAAAATAAAAATGACAATATTCACCTTTCATTCATACACAGATGATGGATGATTGCACCATAACTGTAATACACACATCGGTTGTACGATAAAGTAAGAGGTGTGAAAAATCCACTGTATATAAATATAACAGCACAGATATTGGTTTCGTCAGTGCTTTAAGCTCTGTGTTTGGGTGTTTCTTATCAACATGCATCATGGGAAAGTCAGTAGAGAAGAACTGTTTGACATCTAATACTGAGTGAGTTCAGTCGTCAGTGACCAGCTGGAGCTCGCCGGTGACTCAACGTGTTGCTGATCCTTGTTACTTCCTGGGTGAATGGTGACGTGCTGAGAAAAACCATCAGCAGCTTTTTGAACTGGAAACACTTTGAATCAGCATCGACACCCGATGATTCACAAACACGTCCAGGACTTTATTTTTCTCCACCTTTTGCCTTTCAATCATATTTTCCACCTGCTTCCATTCAAACCTTAAAGTACTCACCTGACTTTCACTTTACTTTCACTCTGGAAGCTCCAAATATCACCTCCCTTTAGAGTCAGGGTGAAACTTCGAGATGAGTTTGATTAATTTTTCCAGGCCATCATGTTTTAGCCAACACGAGGGCAACAGCATCAATTTTCTACCTGCGTCCCAGCGCTCACCTTCGCCCACACCTGCCCCACCTGTGCTGTTGGATCAGGAAGAGGAAGACATTAATAAATTAGACAGCAGCCGGTCTCTTCTCTGAGTGTAAACATAGTTCTCAGCAGCGGAAATCCAAACACTGACCTTTGACCTGCGACATCGCTGCAGCGGCTGCACGAGCCAACAGATACGGACTCTTAACACGTTCACATTTGATCGGATGCTTTTATGTTCACAGCTCTGAGCAAAGAACGAGAAGGTAAAATCTGTTTGAAATGCTTCTTCATACGTGTAACTTAAGTAGAGCTACATGTGAGAATAACAATAAATAATTTATGCTTTTATATCATTATATTATAAGCTACATGGCAGGATTCTGTACTGTATTCTGTACTTTTTATTCATACCTATATGTTACAGGTCTCACGGTGATGACCGGTAAGCAGATGAGTTTCCTGTTAAAACAGGAGAAATAATGAAACAGCGACGCTTATTTCCTTCTTAATGGCAGCCTCATTGAGCAGAATGAATTTATTAACACCTGTTATTCTCTTTTTTTCATGTCAGTAAACATGTCATTAAAGTCACAATCCAAGCTTTTCCTCCACATTTGTATCAATAATTACATTCCCATCTGTTTTCAACATAAACCACATTCACAATAAAAATAAAAGAAAGATCAGGGAGTGTAGCCCTTCTTGGTTTCTTACCCCATTTCCACTATCTCTCATTCACAATGAATATATCCTATAACTAAATTAGCATAATGCTACAACTGACCAGGTCAAATAATAATGCTTCAATGGATGGCGTGAATTATCGTTTTAAAGTGCTTGAACACGGAATAAAACATTCAATAGTAACATAAATTTTAACACCAAATGACATATAAACAGATACAACACAACATGTTAGCTTATAAAAAAATTGGAACTGAAAATGAAATGTACTGGAGCTCAGAATTAATTACGTTTAGCCACCGCTAGCTAGCTAGCTACTTACGCTAATCCTCAAGGTGACCGCTACACCAGCTAAAAGGGAGCAAACTACGTTTTTCTTCTTGGTCACAAAATAACTCAATACATCACAATACATGCCAAAATTAATCCCAGAGCAATATAAAAACTTAACCAACATGTGCATGTACTTTTATAACTTTTAAGTGTCCACCAACCTGTTAAAACAGGAGAAATAATGAAACAGCGACGCTTATGTCCTTCTTAATGCAGCCTCATTGAGCAGAATGAGGAAATCGCCAAAGTCCGTTAACAAGAAGGGTCCTTGAGAGAGAACATGGCGCCACTGCCCCCTAGCGACTCGGCTGGTAATAACAGACAACTAACGTTGTTTTTATATAGTCTGTGTGCACACCAGGATATGAACTGGCTATCATAATCCATTTATAATATTTCTATTTAAGAAATAACATTGCAAAAGTATAAACATAAATGTGACCATACATTTGTGTACGTCACATATACTTATATACTGCAAATAGTAAATATATAATCAATGGTATTGTTTAGCTTTTGTTAAATAGCTTTTTTAATGTCTCTAATTTCTTTCAAATTTTAAATTTCATTTAAATAGTTTTTTGTCTGTTTCTGATCTGGTGGAACGTTGCTAAGGACATTTCCTCATTTTGAGCTATTTTATTTGAGTATTTCTTAACTACACTTATTTGACAGCCTCAGTTGTTAACACAACATATAAACAACTTGGATGACTTGTTATTATAGCTAAATGTAGCCACCAGTAAATAAAGTGATTTAAATGAGCTCCACATTTGCCAGCTGCGACATTAAAGTGATGAACGTGTTAATGCATCAATGATAATAATCCAATAATGTCATATATATTGATCTGAAACAGGGCGTTCTGCACCATGAGTACTTTCATTTTAAGTATATTTTGGTGCTCATGCTTTTGTACTGAGTGAGATTTTGAATGCAGGACTGTAGTATTTTTACACTGTAGTATTATTAAGTAACATTTCTGAGTACTGGTCACAGAATTAACATATATTTTTAATCCATTTCACTGCGTCTTTCCTCTTAATTAATACCCATCAGGCCTTGCTGGCCCCGGTGGCGGGATGCCAGGGGAAGTGAGGTCACACGGAGTAATGAATCCGCCTCCCTCGCTGCGCTCTTGGCACCGCTGCCTCTGTCCAACTAATGGAAGCTCCAGTAACATGGTGGGAAACTAGCTTCTTGTTTGTGGGACGACACGCTTTATAAATCATAAATGTACATGTTTTTCTACCCAGAAGGCTTTTTTTTACTACGTTATAATTATTCAGAGCTGTGGTCTTCGCTGCAGCTTCTTCTGTGCAGCTGTTAGTTTGTTAATGAGGCGTCTTTAAAAGGTTAATAAAAAACGTGAAAGGTGCAGTATCACAGTGGAAAATTCGTCCTGGTGCACGTCTGCTCACTCAGCACAAAGCCGCTGCAAGTGACACCTATTAAGAATTGATGCGTGCTGAAAAATAAATCACGTCATTCACGGCTGGCAGAGGAGGAAGAGGCCTCTGCTCGCCGGTCACGCCGTCAGCTGGTGACAACAAACGAGGCCGTCACCGCGCTGACCCGGCTGGTTCGCTCCGTCCGCCCGCTGCTATTTTCGACCGCTCGCTCTGAGGCAGCTAAGCAGTTTTAATTGTATCCTAAGGTCGATTTATTTACAGCATTAAAAAAAATCAGACTTTCAGGCCATGACACAAACACGAGTGCAAACAGTGGGAATGAATCGTCGCTTCATGTTGTATTAGGGGTGAGGGGCACTGGGGGATGATGGGAAATGTTACTTTAAGGCTACATCGCTTCATTATTCATGTTTATCGTCCTCACTTTATGTTTTTCCGAGTCTATTTTAAAGATGATCTCATAGTTGAGGAAGAGCTAAACACTGACTTCAACGTCTTTGTTTAAAACACACGAGAACACTGTTGAGGAAGAGAGATTTAATTCGCATATTTCCCACATGTTTGTTTTTGCATTACACGTTTTTTCTTTCATGGTCTCAGCGTGAAATCGTCTTTTTTTTCTCTCAGGCGCCGCAGGAGACGTGTTGAAAAAGAAGCAGAGGCTTTTAACTTTGAGTGTGTTCCGTGTTTGCTTCGCAGGAGCATCCGCTGCCTCCGAAACATCATCCACTGGAACCTCATCACGGCCTTCATCCTGAGGAACGCCACCTGGTTCATCGTGCAGCTGACCATGAGTCCGGAGGTGCACGAGAGCAACGTGGTCAGTATCTCTACGATCTGAGATGTTTGTGATGAGGAGCACTAGATTTCTCAGCAAATCCCATAAACAGACCCAAACCAAATACGGAGCATCAAATGTGGATCAATCCACCGCTGAAACTAGTCCCCAACCAAAGCACTACTTCCTCCTGTTTGAGTAACATTTGATAAAAACCACAGTGAGCAGCTGTTTTAGAAAATGACTGAACCTCTTTAAAAGATGAAACAGTGAATATGTGAGATGTTTGTGAAAATATCAGCAGCCTCATCCTTCAGATACTTTATGTAATTCACCACAAATATGTGTTTATGTCAAAGCTGTGTGTTAGCCGACTAAACATGATCATCCTTTCATGAAAGAAATTATTAATCAACTGCTTGCACAAAATGCTTTTTAACATGAAGAATGAGAAGCAGCTCGTTCAAGGTCGCAGCATTTGAGTCACATTAGTTTATATCATCAAACCATTCAGAGGATCGTATGGAGCCTGTTTGTTATATGTCTCTTTATATTTTGCTTTATCACCTGTTTCATGTTGCTGAAGGAGAAACTATTGGCAAACATGGGAGTCAAAGAGCATGTTTCTTGCATCAAACTAAAATATATAGCTTCTTCTGAAAGAGCAACGAGGAACAACTTCCTCATCACAATGTGACTGAAATGGCTGATAATCTAAACATGTTGTATTTTTGACAAACTGTCCTGCAGGTTTGGTGCCGTCTTGTCACCGCCTCCTTCAACTACTTCCACTCCACCAACTTCTTCTGGATGTTCGGCGAGGGCTGCTACCTCCACACCGCCATCGTGCTCACGTACTCCACCGATAAGCTGCGCAAGTGGATGTTCATCTGCATCGGCTGGTGTGAGTGAAACCGCTGGTCCTAATTAAACAATTAACATCGAGACAGAACGAAAACCTCTGAGAAACAGGTGGATATTTTATAGAATACCTTTATTTGTTGTCTTGATGAGAAGATTGATACGACTCTCGGGTCAGTATCAGGTTAGAGTCTGGTGGTGATTAGCTTAGCTTAGCATAAAGACTGGAAGCAGGGGGAAACTGCTAGCTGGGTTGTTACCAAAGTTATAGAATATGAGAGAAGGATCAATTTCTCATTTGTTAGCAAGATAAATTTAGTTCCCAAAATGTCAAACTATTCATTTAATAATAAAACAGTAGGTTTGGGAAACAACGCTAAATTTCAATCATTAGCATGTTTTAGATCTTGTTTGTTTCAAACAAAATGTGGTTTAATTGGAGGTTATGTGCCAGGCTAGCTGTTTCCCCCTGCTACCTGTCTTTATGCTAAGCAAAGCTAATCACCTCCTGGCTTGAGTTGAATAATTGTTGCACAAATTAGATTGGTGTCTTTTTTTCTTTTTTTTTTAAATTAAACGCTCAGCAAGTAAGTGCGTTCATTCAAAAGTTTGTTTAAGTCCAGTCACTTTTGAGTTCATTGTATTTAGAGCAAACTGAAGGTCGGACACAGATTCGTCCAACAATGGGAGACTTGATGGAGACACCAGGATTCCTTGTGGCAGCTGGGAAACATATTGGTGCTGCGTTCGCTAACACCCCGTTTCACACTGTCAAACCAAACTATGTGCTGCTGAGATTAGGTGTATTGTGCCAGCTGGATTACATTTCCCCCAGGGCGGCGTGAAGCCTCCGTGTGAAGACGAGACGGCAGCACATTTCACAAGGGCTGCGAGAGAAAAAATAAATAAGATCACATTTTGTTTGCTTCGCTTAGCTTCGACTCAGGTTTCAAGAGCAGAATTATTATTGAGGCGGAGCGGCTCTGAGAGACGAGGACAACAAGACAAATTACATTTTTTCAGGAATCCAAAGCTGCGAGAGTTTATTTTCCCGAGGTTTAACGTTACACTGATGATGCCGTTAATGACGTGGAGAGTTTCCAGAAACGTCAGAGTTACTGTACATGTGTGACGCGGCAGCTGGTCCTGGTCCCGTTGTTGCCATTTAGATGTATGTAACGGCTTTATTATACTCCAATAAGTCAGTAAAGCAGGCGATCGCTCTGCATTATTGTCAAGCAGAGTCCGGCTTATTTTTTCATTCACAAAGGAATATTCAGCTGGTGACAGGCCTTCTCAGGAATCTGAGGATCACAGCACACCAGCAACAATTGCTTTTGACAGAACTTGGCTGCTGCTGCGCTGGGGAAAAAAAAAAGAAAAAGAATAAGACAAGGATTTCATATTGCAGCGTAAAATCCCTGGAGTGATATTTTATGATCTGAATAGCAGAGAGAGATGAAAGAAGAATGTGTCACTTTGTGTTTTTTCGTTTGTTTGCTTCGCAGGTATACCGTTCCCTATCATCGTGGCCTGGGCCATCGGCAAGCTCTACTACGACAACGAGAAGTAAGGCCTACCCTGTCAGATCTTCTTCTTTTCTTTGTCCTGTAATAAAAGGACAAAGTCAAACTGTATTGCATTAAGGAGATGAATGTCCATGAATAACTTGCTCTAATTACATTTGCATTGTACAATATTCTTAATTAAGGCATCACCCTCGCAGCCATTTTCACGCTGATTGGCATCGTTTAGTGCTCCATTGATTCCAGTGTTTAGGCTCCTTGCTCCTTTTAGACGGTTGAAAATGGATTCAGCTTTCTTTAAAAATGTTCTGTTTTTGTCTGTAATTTACAAATGAGGCTCATTGTATTTTGTATGTTTGTGATATTGTCAACAAATCCCTCAAAAAGACCAAATCAAACAATGAACTTTTGTGTCTATCAAAGCCTGAAATATCCCACTGGTGCACTGGGTGACATGTTCCTTCATCCACTCACACTCGCGTCCTGTTGGCCCAGATACTCACCAGAGAACCGAATGTGGATTAAAACCATCCAAGGAATTTGACTCATCTCTCAGCAAACACACGACCACGATTCCGAAAACGTTGGGACGACATGTGAAACATAAATGAAACAGAATGTGATAAATCCTTGGCATATACTCAATTGAAAACTGTATAAAGACGAATGAAACAAGATCATTTTATTTGAAATAGTTTCATTACACTTCATTTGTTCTAAGAAAATAAGTTTTTAAGGTCACAATTCTGAAAGAACTTCCACTTAAATACAGCTCATGATTCATATTTTGGATAAATAACTGACTGGAAAATTAGATTTAAACCACTGAGCACAAATTAAGGAATTAATTCCGACACATATTTGAGGGAATTTCGTACGATATTAATCCATCTGCCTGTCAGACCGAAGCATGACTGATGGCCTCTGTCGATGTTTCAGGTGCTGGTTCGGGAAGCGAGCGGGCGTTTACACCGACTACATCTACCAAGGTCCCATGATCCTCGTGTTGGTGGTAAGAGTCTTTTGGATTTGTCCTTCAGTATTCAGCTCAGAGCCTCTTTTACATAACGTGCTGCAACAGTTCGTCTTCATTATGTCTTTAAAATACCTGGCGGGCGTGAAACGCTGGAATCCTCCACACATTCTTCACGTTAGCGGAGAGATGGATGTGAAGGTAGTGACTCTTTATCTGCTCTGCAGTTTGGCAAGTGGCTTGAAATACGGCGGATCGTTTGTTTCCTGCGCTGAATGTGAAGAGTGAAATCCAGGGATGTGTTGGCTCTTGTTTCTGTCTCTCACTGTCTCAAACATTGGGTCACTTCCAGCCTCTCAGGGCAAGTTTTTCATGCCTTTATTTCATTTCCTCACTTTAACCTAAAGCTCTCTCTCTCATCTGCCTCCACATTCAGCAGCTCAGCCTTCCAGAGGACGGATAGTAAAACATCTTAAACTGGCCGTCCCTCGGCCTTCAGGACGCTGCGACGTGTCTGTGTGACGCTCACCTCTCGGCCTTCGGCGCGGCTCATGCGAGTGATCCGGCAGATTTGGGAGATAATCTGGGGACTCAGCGCGGCTCCTTGTACAAGCTTTAGTCATCTCTGGTCTGGACGGCGCTAACTCCCTGCTGGCTGTGCTTCCAAAACACCGTCCTCATCCTCACGCTGGGACGGCTCACGCTGCCCTCGCTCAGACGATTTGGACGTTTTTCTGCTCGGCCTGGACTCGTCCCCCCTGCTGGGTCTCCAGCGGTGGACTGACCTTCCCGTCCTCGTCACAAATAGCACAGTCGCTTATCTTCTCTGCTTAGTTGAAAAAGTCATCCCTCCAAGAGGCACTTTATGTTTCTGTCTCTCCTGCCTCACTCTCCCCTCGAGCGCACATCTGCCTCCTTCAATATCTCTCTGCTTCTTTTGCAAAAAAAAAAGGGAAAAAAAATCCTCTTGCTTTCAATAGCAAGTTCTCACAGGCTTTTATCTCTTTGCTTAGCACTTGATCCTGCAGGATCATCGTCAGGTCACCAGAATATTTGTGGTGTCTCCCGCTGCTGCGCTTGTGAACTTTCCATGGCCGGCTTTCGATGTCGGCCAGAAACGGATGTGCAGCTATAACGAATAAATACAGGATGTTATTGAAAACGTTAACGTGAGCGCTAATGCAGGGGGTCGGTGTGTGTTCATCCTGAAAGACTGCCATGCATCTGTTGGGGCCAAGGTCGGGTCACCGGGCCCTGGAAAGTATTCCTACTGCTATTTTTGCTCCCATGTGACATCATTCACACCTTTTGCATGAGCTATTGATTTTGTCATTCATCACATTGTGGAAACATAAACTCAAGGAGCACTTCAGATAATCAAGGAACTGTGTTTTAGAACAAGCTAAGGCAACAACGAACCGAGGTTTTATCTGTGCAGCCTGATGTAACTTAGTCTGATGTGACATGGAGTCTCATTGTTGTGCAAATGCTGTTAACACAAGGTGACATGTTGGTTTATTCTGAGTCAAACACACGTCCACCGTCCTGTCGCCATGACGAGAGGTGGAAGAAATATTCACATCCTTTAGTTGTGGGTAAAAGTAAAAATACCCCATTACAAGTTTAGCTTTTGATAACACAGTTGTTACCAGTAAAAGTACTTAAAGATTAAAAATTAAATGTATTTCATTTTATTACAGTTTTTTATTGTCCATTACTATATGATTATATTAAAACACAGCAAACAGCAGGTTATATTTTCTGAACTGTTTCTTGGTGTGAACCAGTATCATCTGGAACCAGCTGCCTGACAAATGACAAATACTTCAACACATAAGCCTGAGTAAAACTACACATTAACACAAATAAATCTTAACTTTAATTTCCAGAAAGTTGTTTAATATCTGAATTCTGAAAGTGTCATAAATCAGCCGCCATGACGCGACCTGCTCCTCCGCTGTTTGTCTGAAAGCAGCGACCCCTGAACAGAGAACAACCTTTCTCTGATGTGAATAGACACGGTGATGTTTCCAGAGTCTCACGTTGCTTTGTTTGACTTTCCCACAGATCAATTTCATTTTCCTCTTCAACATCGTGAGAATCCTGATGACCAAGCTGCGAGCGTCGACCACGTCGGAGACCATCCAGTACAGGTAACGTGACCTGACAAAACATCTCAGATCCTCCAGGATGTGAACGCCCTCAATGACTCATCCTCCGTCTGTGGGCGTCGCCTCTGTCTAAAGCGCAGTGTTACCTGTAGACAGCAGTGTCTCTGTCATGTGGTCTGACTGCGGCTCTCGTCACGTGCAGGAAAGCCGTGAAGGCCACGCTGGTTCTGCTTCCTCTGCTGGGAATCACCTACATGCTGTTCTTCGTCAACCCGGGAGAAGACGAGATCTCTCAGATCGTCTTCATATACTTCAACTCGTTTTTGGAATCCTTCCAGGTACGACCGCAGTGACAGAGAGCGTGATGTCGTCTGCGTGTGGGTGTGTGTTTCATACATAGACTTTATAAAATATGGACGTAGTGTCCGTGACGTCAGCCATAGGTTTCTGAAGAGCAAAAATGAAGCAAATCGTAGTGCGTAGCCATCTTGGTAGCCTACCTCCGGTTACTCCAAATATGGACAAAGAGGTGGAGCGAGGGGGCGGAGCTGAGGCGGGTCGAATGAACGCTATTGGCTGAAAAAAGCCGCTTTATTCGAAATAATCAAACTAGCTACGGCTAACCAGCTAGGTTAAATGCTAAATATCGTTGCTAGCCGGCTAACCCCACGACGATCTCTTTCCCAAACTCAGTGACTAGAATTAGCCGGGGTGACGCCCTTTAGACCGTCAGTGGCTAGTTGTCAATCAAAGTGGCGCAGCTTAGATTGACAGCTATGAATTGTGCATAATGATGTATGCTGTATATTTTAAACGCCCCCCCCCCCAGAGCTGTCATGGAGTAGAAAAACAGCTCATGAGACTAGAGCCATGTTTTGAACCAGGCTGTAAATATGTTTTTTTCTGTCGTAAAATCGGACATTTTAACATGGGGCTCAAATGTAATTGACTCCCTTCTGCGGCCTGCTCTAGCGGTTATTCGAGGAACTGCAGCTTTTTTGCACTTCCGCATTGGCTTCATTTTTCAGCGCCGGAGGTTGCCGCTTGGTTTCATATAAAGACAGAGTGATTGTAATGAGACGTCAACGTGACGGATGAGTGAACGAGTGTGAGTGATAAGCTGCTGTGTGCCACTCAAACAGGATCAGGTGATGTTTGGAGCGGCCTCCTGTTCTGATGGTTTGTTCCTGTCTTTATCTCCCTCCTCCTCTCTCACAGGGCTTCTTTGTGTCCGTGTTTTACTGCTTCCTAAACAGTGAGGTAAGCAGATTCACGTCCACTTATTGATCTAACATTTGACGCCCACTCTCCTGTTTCAGACAATTATTTTTAATACCTCTCTCCAGGCTGCTCACTCTCCCTTTTGGTGGCTGCTGCTCTGTGTTATTGCGCGGAATCGAGTGATGAAGCTGGCAGCATTTTATATTTAGGGCACAATTAAGACTTGTCATGTTCTGACATAAGTGACATCACTTTCGACGCTTTATGACAACGTCAGCTCGGATTTGGTTCCGCGGAGAAATCAGGGGTGAAACCCTCTCAAAATATCACAGAAATATGAATATGCATGCCAGCAGAAATGCTACTGTATGTTTAATGCATGAGCCTGTTATTATTAATGGGAGTAGTAGAAGTAGTAGTTTTATTATTTCCATGAGTACTATGAGTATTATTATGTGTTTATGGGGATGAACAGGCATTAAATTTAGTTAGCATAAAAACACACACATGCAAACACAGTGGGCTTTTTTTAACTGGTATTATCAGGTGGGATTTTTCTCCATTTTAATTTACATCATTTATGACATTCTCTCCCTGTTTTTAAGCATCTCTGTCTTATTTTTACTATTATCATCATGTGGTTTCATCTTATTTTACATTTGTTATGATTATCTATCCAAGTTTTTATGTTCAGTCATTTTTATGGGAAGCACTTGGTCCATTGTTTCTTTGTAGTAAAAAACTTTGAGCTGCATTTCTTAGATAAAGTTATTCTCATTATTATTGCACATAGACGGAGATATACATTACTGCATATATTTATATCCAAATACATAAAGCTGACAATAATGTTTTCAGTCTTACTTCCTCCCTCCTCCTCCACCTCATCTGTAACTCTCCACCTCTCTCTGCAGATGTTTCCTCACAGTTGACGCACAAACTAATGCCAACAGTTATTTCATAGTTCAGTTTTTGATGATGCAGATGTTGCAGAAGGAGTCACTGAGCTTTAGGTTTAAATCTCCTCTTAAATCAATACGAAACAGAACAAAGGGTCTCGGTGAGGCTCGGTGAAGCTCAATCCTCGTGTCTGTGTGGTCACATGTTCACAGTGACAGCGGTGTAACGTTTCCCGTGTTCACTCACATTTCACTCAAAACCACAAGTGTCGGCCTCAAGGTGGCGCTAGAGGGAAAGTCAGAGGATCATCAGAGTCGTTAGGATTTATGCTTCGTGAAAGTCTGTATCATATCCAGTGTTTGTTGAGATGCTTCAGTCTGGATTAAACTGACTGACTTTGCCTTCAGGCCTTGCTGCTAATGTGGCTAAAAACTGACATAAAGAACAAATAAAATAAACACAAATGCAAATAAAAAACAGTGTCGGACGCCGACACCAGATCACGTCTTAGCAACATAATGACTGCTGGTAAACTGACACTGTTGCTGTTCCTTCAAATTTGAAAAGATTTTCAAAACCACTGATGCATTTTTTTGTACAGTCAGTTTAAAACATCCTCAAGTATTTCTGTACGAGTTTAACACTGAGAAGTTCAGCATGAGTGGATGTGGTTTCATCTGATCTGATTGACAGTTTTGGAAACGGGAAGCAAACAAGCCACCAGCTGTCGTCACATCGTGATTGATACGCCGTTAAAATTCTGATTGGTGCACAGAAATATGTGACATCTGCCTTTTTCCTGATGAGCGACGATGCTTCAAACCAGAAAACTCTCGCGTCGAGAAAACAGAACTTTGGCAGAAAAGTTTGTGTTCGTGTTGGAGCTCGTCGTTAGAGCAGGAAGCAGATTGGGAAGATTTTCAGAGCCTTTAAAGGTTTTGTCTCGTTGTAAATGAACCGTCATCAATGCTCTGCTGGCTCTGACTCCAGCCTGTGAAACACAGCCTGATTAGAGCCTATCGGGCCAAGTGATCCAGAAAGTAGGCAGAAGATAATTTTATTATCACTTGACCTTTTCATGATTATGAGGATCCTGTTAGATCTTTGGCTTTAATGAAGGCGACCGGCTGCTTCGTCAGCTGACTCACACAGACCTGATTTAAATGAGCTGAGACGCCGATTGAAACATAAAGGAAGCAGAACGTGAAGCATCAAACATATCGAGGAGCTTCGCCTGATTAACATGTGTTCATTGCTTCATTCAGGCGTCTTTCAAGTCTCAGCAAGAAGGTTAACTCAAGTGCATTTAAGCTTTTTGATCTTCAAACCTGAAGTTTTTCTACAAATTGGATTTTATTTTCCAGTTTTCTCTCTTGAAGAAATGAGGCATGACGATCGTTCCAGCTCATGTATTTATAGAAATGATGATGAAGTGTGAGATATTTTAAAATCCTTCCTGACATATAATCAATATATTTAATGTTTGATCATCAGCTTCATTGATCGTTGTAAATATCTGCTTCTTCTGAATCTGACTGCAGCAACATGTTTTAGACAAGTCGGGACAGGAGCAACAACAGACTGATCCAAAAACACCTGTTTGGATCCTTCCACAGGTAAACAGGTTCATTGGTAACAGGTGAGAGGATCATGATTGGGTCTGAAAGGCTCATCCTGGAAAGACTCAGTCGTTCACAAGCGAGGATGGAGAGAGGTTCAACCATAGACTGTATAAAATATGGACGTAGTGTCCGTGACGTCACCCATAGGTTTCTGAAGAGCAAAAATGAAGCAAATCGTAGTGCGTAGCCATCTTGGTCGCCTACCTCCGGTTACTCCAAATATGGACAAAGAGGTGGAGCGAGGGCGGAGCTGAGGCGGGTCGAATGAACGCTATTGGCTGAAAAAAGCTGCTTTATTCGAAATAATCAAACGAGCTACGGCTAACCAGCTAGGTTGAATGCTAAATATCGTTGCTAGCCGGCTAACCCCACGACGATCTCTTTCCCAAACTCAGTGACTAGAATTAGCCGGGGTGACGCCCTTTAGACCGTCAGTGGCTAGTTGTCAATCAAAGTGGCGCCACTTAGATTGACAGCTATGAACTGTGCATAATGATGTATGCTGTATATTTTAAACCAACGCCTTATAAAAAAATACGCCCCCCCCCCCAGAGTTGTCATGGAGTAGAAAAACAGCTCATGAGACTAGAGCCATGTTTTGAACCAGGCTGTAAATATGTTTTTTTCTGTGGTAAAATCGGACATTTTAACATGGGGCTCAAATGTACTTGACTCCCTTCTGCAGCCTGCTCTAGTGGTTATTCGAGGAACTGCAGCCTTTTTGCACTTCCGCATTGCCTTCATTTTTCAGCGCCGGAGGGTTGCTTGGGTTCAACACTTTGTGAACACATGATTGGATAAAGGAAATTAATAAACAGGCTTGAACTTTTTTAGTATCTCGTTGTAACCTGATGTTTCTGCATCGAACCGCGGAGCCGAACGTCCCATCACAGAATAATGATGAAGTTACGAGTTGTTCCTCGAGGTGTATGTGGATGTGATACCAGCCGACTGCTGCCCTTTGTGGACCGTCGCTCACTGCGCTCGCCGGCTGGATGATGAATGAATATCTCATGGTGAGCCGTGTTGCAGCTCCAGCGAGGGTGTGAGCAGCATGTGAGGCTCACAGAGGATATCGATTCAGTGCGTTCTTACAGGCTGAGAGTAGCAGGAACGCCGGGGAAAGAAATGAAAGAGACAAAGGATAGCCGAGGTCACACTCAGGAGAATAGAAAACATTCAGCACTAAAACATGTGTAGAGGATGAAATGATGTGGAGCCAGACGACAGGAGCCAAACACAGCGCTGGTCAGTCACTGATGAACTGAGCGCTGACAGATCACCCTGTGCTGAAAGCAGGCTCGGTATTTTCCACCGCTCAGCTTTTTAGGTTGGAGCTCTTCCTCTGACACTGGAGGGAGGAACAGAAATGGGACACATGGGACGATTGATTCTGGAAGTGAGAGCGAGAGGACGAACTTGTGAATCATCATTAGAATGATTTATGTTTATGTTGTTACGGCGGTCGAGTGTGTTCACAGAGCTCATTGCATCTATCGATTAGAGCTGTATGGTCAGTTACACACCACAGACACACAACCAGCAACCAGTCAAAGTCTTCAGATACCAAGTGAAATTATAAGATACTAAGTCAGATTTGAGAATCCTAAGTCTGATAATAGGTCAAAAACTCAATTTACATTAAATCTCTTTTAAGATAAGATAATTCTTTATTGATCCCCCATAGGGGAAATTCGGGTGTTACAGCAGCACAAGCATACAATCAGATAGAAGTATAAAGTATACAAAATAAAAAACTATAAGAAACTATATTAAAAAAAGTACAAGTGGAACCTAATAAAAAAGGTACAAGTGGAACCTAATAAAAAAAAGTTCAAGTGGAACCTAAAGTGGCTTAGTGAAGATAAAGTGACAACATCAAATAACATCAAATAACAAAACAGCAGCAATGAGAATACGAGGTAGATAATGCAGCATAGTTATGTCAGTAAAGCAGCCAAATGTAAATATTGCAACCGGAGAAATAAGATAACGGTTTTTTAAAGGAATAGCTCCTTTTGAGTTATTTTGCCATAATTTTGTCCAGATAAATGTTTTTATCTTGTTGTTGTTCAGTCTCTAATTGTTATTTTGGCTTACTTATTAATCATTTTCATCAGTTTGATTCATCATAATTATGTAGTATCTCAAATTAACTCATAATTTTGACTGAGTGTTTCTCTTTTCCTGCCAGAAATGGACCTCCATAGTTCAGATATAAAATGTTAAAGCAGGAAACACTAAGATTATTTTATGTGGTCTAATGTTTATATGTGTAAAATATTACTTATAATAATCTATCAAACCAGACTCACACTGACTTTTATTACTGCATTATTTACTTGAACCTGAACATTAACATAAGTCGTGCTTCTCTTTCTAAAAAACATTTGCACAGTGTTACTGAACATTAGCAGCAAACACAGACGTATCTCAAACCATGTGAACACATGAACGAGTCATTAGCTACAGATCACCTGAGCGCCTCCTCCTGTTTGTCTCTGACAGGTGCGCTCGGCCGTGAGGAAGCGCTTCCACCGATGGCAGGAGCAGCACTCCATCCGGGCCAGGATGACCCAGGCCATGTCCATCCCCACGTCACCCTCACGGGTCAGCTTCCACAGCATCAAGCAGTCCACGTCGCTATGAGAGAGGAGGCCGCTCGGTCCTGGAGACGCGCTCCGGGAGGAACCTCCGGCCGTCTCTCTCATCATTTTCTGCCACATCACTGGAGTCCACTGAAACACTCTGTGAGCCGGGCCGATGAGAGAGGCTGCATCAGTCTCTGAACCTCAGGAGGGACGTTAGACAGACGTTGGGAGGAAATGGATGAGGACGGGTGAGAGAGGACACTGCAGACTTTATGACTCGAGAGGTTAGTGGATCAAGAGATGCACGTGACCAAGCTGAGTGTGGATCTGTGTCACCTGAATGTACAGCACTCCTTGTTCTTTAACGTTTGCCTGCCATAGAAATTCTCTCTTCTGTTCCTGCTCGCACACGTTTTCTGCTGCTGTCAGTGAGACGCTGGAGCTCGTGCCGCTGGACTGCACTGAACTGGATCCCAACCTGGCGGACACTGGACTCGCCTGCGACAGGGACGGGGACTAAGTTATTACAATGACATTTTCAGATTTTATTTTCAAGGTTTTTTTTTTCATTTTGCCGTCTCAAACAACTGTCCTGTCATGGTGTTTGTTCTTCTGTGGTGTGCGATCTTCCTCTGCTCTCCGTCAGTTTTTGGTGCAGTCGTGCTACTTTCATCGACTTTCCAGGAAGTTAAACACATTCCAAACTTTCTACCTGAAGAGTTTCGTTCCAAAATAAAAGGGTTTAAGTTGCTTTCTTCCTGAGAATTAGAGGAGAAGATTGATACCACTGTCATGTGTTCAGAACTGACGAGAGCCTGGAGGCGATTAGCCTAGCTTAGCATAAAGACTGGAAGCGAGGGGAACAGTTAGCCTGCATATCCTCTGTGTCCAATAATTCATCCTACTAAATACTTACAGTCCGTCGCTCTCTTTAACATCTCTGAACTCTGATACCTGTTACCCCCCGCTTCCAGTCTTCATGCTAAGCTAGGCTAATTAACTCCCAGCTCCAGAGTGAATGCACAAACATCACAGTGGTCTCAGTCGTCTCACCCACATTGACTCTCTGAAAGACAGTGACTACATGTGTTTCCTTTCAGAAATGTTCTCATCGCAGCTTTATTTTCTGTGGACGTAACAATTCAACTCAAATATTCCCTTCATGTTAGGAAATGATCCAAACCGGACGTATAATTTGCAAAATAGACCTCAGTCCTAAACTCAACATCAACATATTATCATTTTAAACAGCTGCACAGAGCAACACGAGCATGTATAGCCTTTTTTTCGCATCCTCATGATGAATGTAAGCTCAGTGTTCACTCTCCTTTTAGCTTTTAGCTTCTGTGTGAGATTTGTCTCTTTAGCTGCTAAATGCTCGCCAGCGAGTTGCTAACTTCAGAACATCAGATCTGTGTCGACTGATAACGTTCATCAAATTAAAACATTGTCAAATGCCGAATGTCCATTTCGTCCATCTCGTCCATAATTACACCCGACTGGATGATTGGCGCCACCTACTGCTTATCTGGAAGGAAAAAACACATTAATTTGTATTTTCTTTTGACAATTTTCTCAAAATTCGGTTAAAATTTGTGCTACGTTTGGATGAAAATGTAGCTGGTTAGAAAAGCTGTAGACTTGTAAACCAAAACAATGAGCTGAAAGATGCTAAATAGCTCTGAGATGAGGGAAACCGGTGGTAATTCTCTTCTTCATCATTTTACCGATAAAATCATATCAATCAGTGCAGCTTTAAATCAGGTTCCTTTCATCAGCCTTTTCCTCATGGTTGCACCATAAATGTGGTAAAATACTTGTAAATGGATCTTGAGTGAAGATTATTTTCAGTATCGCTCTGGAACAAAACTCTTCAGCTGAACAAAGAGACTTACTATCGTTGCCTCTCTACCAGCAAAGCCAGATCAGGAGACTCGTTCGCTGAGAAGAATTCAGTATTTCTTGTATCTAAGTGACTTTCTGTGGTGTTGACTCGACACCCGAGCGGGCGACGCAGTAACTGTGTTTACTGACTTATTGTAAATATATAAATACTGAAGAGTGGTCACAAATGTAAACCAAAAACACAAACCACACACTGTGAATCACGTGGGCACATTCTCCATGTGATCAGCAAATTCACAGTCCACATTCCTTCGATACCAGTTTGCCTAGCACCTGTGCATTTCTATGAACTGCTGTCAAATTGTATATATGAACCTCGTCTTTTTGTCGCCCTAAAATCGTGTTGTTTGTTTTTTTTAATCCTTTTCAGTGACGTGTGAGTTCTGCTTGTCATGAAATGTCAAATTATGGAAGACAACAGAATCTCGCTCGCCGCTGTCATGTGTATTATTCACCTGTTGTGACGAAGCAGTCTGCAGCTGCTTCCTGAGGGACGGGAGGTTTTGGGGATAAAAAAAAAAAAAGCACCATTTTGCAATGTAAAGGAATGTACCTAACAGGACAGGTCCGTTTTTTCTAACCTGATGAAAGTTGGAATAAGCAGCAGAAGATGATTTCATTCCAGCGCTGTAAAAAGATTCTGGTCAAACAAAGAAAAACAGTCACCGACTTCTTCATCGCCGTGTGGTGACTCCGGTGGTCAGTCAAAATCACAATGTAATTCACAATATTATTTATTGTTATTTATTTTCAATATTGTTATTTTCATACTTGAAAAAGATGTGAAGAGAAAATAAACTGTGTGTTGCATTTGACTGAATGAAAAATTTAACAAATGGCTGAGATGTCAAGTCACGGTTATTTATAGAGGATGTGCTCTCCATACCAAAACACACATACACATTTAACTGGGATCAAGGCCGTGCTCGGGATCACAATTTGTCTGCACGGTCCCCTGAGACGAACACAAGCAAGAAATACACTTTGAGCATCGTGCCATCCTTTTAAGCTCTGTGTGTGTGTGTGTGTGTGTGTGTGTNTTTTTGGATAATGAAGTTTCGTGCTATGAACTTTCGTCCACATTTCCGCTGTACGGGCATTTGCTCAGACTGGCAGCTGCGTGAGCCAATAGAAAGCCTCGAATGGGCGCCTCGGCCAATAGGAGCGCGGGGGATGGTTGTTATCAAGTCGTAAACGGTTAGTAACAGGACAAGCAGGTAAGTAAGATTTTGTCTTGTTATTTTCTCCAAATTAACAAATGCGGCTCTTGCCGGGAAAAAACACTCATTTGGTCAAAGCTTCGGCTGTTCGTTTGGAGTAGGTTTGATTTTTTTAGCACACTTTTCTGCCAAACGTGTTAAAAAACGGCAGTCATTGAGAAGTCAGTATGGGATCGGGAAGCAAACAAGCTAGCGAGCGTTAGCTTAGCCTGCTAGCTGGGTTGTCTGTTATTGGCCAGCGTCTGTGCGTTAGCTTCACTACGTCCGTTTACCTCACAAATTAGCCCGGCTAACGTTAGCTCCTCTACTAGCGCTTAGAGAAAGTACTGTTAATTGTGTCACTTCAATCACTGTGCAGTTCATTCTTTGACACGATAGTCAACAGAGAAACAGCCCCCACAACTTACTTTTGAATTTTTGAGCTCAGTGTTTAAATTGTTGAACATCTGAAACTTTTTCATTATAAATTTGCAATGATACGGTTCGTGTAGGTAACAGTAGCAGCTAGCGGCGCTAACGTTAGCTTGCCAGCTGGACGTGAAAATCCTTGAGACTCACATCGCTGCCAACACAGTTGACAACTTTATGTACGGAGTCTGACTCTGTCCTGAAATGTTTAAGTATGATTCAACTAATGTTTCCCTGTTCATTCTGTCTGTTTTAGGCATCATGTTATTTCCATGTGTGGTGACTGGAATTATGGCCCCTTGGATCACTGGATGGAGTAATTCAACAATGGAATTCAAGGTATTCCTAAATAATCGTTATTATTATTTAGGCTTTATATTCATTTCCCTGTGTTTCTGACGGATTTGGAGGATGATGCTGTCCATCAGTCCTCATCTGTGTTCCTGGGCTGAGAAGTGACACAAAACAAGAATGATACTAGTGCATACTAGTGGCGGACACGAGGTGCCTTTTCCGGGTGTCTTGGCTTCACCCCAACAGGAACAGCTGCCCTTTCGCCTGGGAAGGAGGCTGTTTAGGATACACACGCAACCCAGTGGAGGTATTTCAAACAACAGGCGCCTGGGTGGAGACCCAAAACATGCTAGATGGATTACACATCCCAACAGGTGCGGGGACGCCTCTGAATCCACCAGGAGGAGTTTGAGGATGTGACATGGGAGCTAAAGTGAACTTTGCATAGCCTGTTGCTTTTGTGACCAGGAACAGGTTAGGAGGATGGACCAATACCCGTTATAGCAGACAAGGATAAATGCAGCTCATTGGAAAGCTGCAAAACGGCAGCAGTTTGATCCTGAAATTTGTAGCCTCCCGAGACTTTTATGTAGATATGAATTTAAACTGATTTTCAAAACAGGCGGATAGACAGTCACTTTCTCTCATTCACACACACACATAGATAATTACTGATTTATTATGCATATCCTCTCTGGTAGTCTGATAATACACAGAGGCCATGCAAGACCTGCAGGAAATAAGTGGTATGCATTCATTTGCATTAGTTAACAGTAAAACTGATATACAACAAGTCACACGCATTGTCTGATCAGAGACAGTGAACCCTTAAAATTTCACACTCCTTACATAACCCATTTCTGGTGATTACCATGCTTGAATTCATGATGCGTAACATTATGTGAAACATTTAAGCGTTATTGCTCATCAAATGATCTTACTTTGTAAACACCTGAGGTGCAATAAGTGTTTCCTGGGAAAATCTTCTAGTGCACAGAAAGTAATTTTAAAAAGCAGTTGAAGATAAACTGGATAAGCTTGAGCAACAGTAATCACGCTATGAAAATGCACAAATAGGTGAGGTGAGTAACTACTGAAATTTAAAGCAAAAAAAGTAAAGATGAGATATCAGTACTGTGCACACCAAAATGATCTTTGTGAAGAGTATCACAAAACAGTTTTAACAAAAAACCTATTTCAATGGATAGTTTCTGCACAATGTAATACACTAATTACTTAATATAACATATGTTCACACTATAACATCATACTTTACTTATAGTACGTGACAATAGATACTTAGCAGAATTAAATCACAAAGAACTGAGGAAGTTACAGTTCCCCCAATATTAGTCACATGTAGTACTGATCACTGTTAACACTAAAGACAGACTTTCATTATGTGACTAAATGTATTGACTTGTTAGTCCTAATTCAGATCTACATGCTTTTAATTTGAAGGAATTTGAATTCATATCAGCCAGAGCACACAAGCCACAATAGCTAACTAAATTCTTATACAAGGTCTCGTACATGTACAAATATGCTGCCATCTGATTTCTAGTAGTCAAGAATACATGAGGTGAAGCAACATCTGTAAACCTTTAAAGCAAACTAGACTATCTTTTAATATTAAATTCTTGTATGGCTGCTTGTGGTTAGACAACCTTTAACATGAGCTGCTCTTGTTAAATTATAAAATGGTTTTGTAGTTAAAAAAAAAAAAAAACAGGTATCAAAAATTTAAACCGTTCCCAGCCCCATCTAATCCCTTTATGTAGTTTTGTTGAGACTGTGTCAGAAATAGTTTGATTTAACTTCATTATGAAATATTATTTTGTTAGATATAAAATTGATCTGCAACAACCAGCTAGCTGCAGCCTCAAATGATCAATTAAAATCTTTTTGACAAGGACTAAACAAAAATAACCTTAGAGGTCAGTGTATTAAAATGCATTACAATGGTCCAGTCTCTGCTGGTCTGCTCAGCCCTGCAGGTTCAGTGATCAGTGTAGGTGGAGCAGGTTCTGTTTACTACAATCTAGCTCTTATTTTTACTGTTCTTACTCAGCTGTTTGTTGTAAATATTTTTGAGCTCTGGCTGCATTTAACCATCAGGCGGAGAAGAGCGCCTTCGTGTGGCCACTGTTAACAAAGGCTCGTGTAGTGGTGGGCGATCCAGTTCCTGTGGAAAGTGACATGAAAGCCAGTTTCCTCAAAGGGGTGATCCCCTGTTGTGATGTTTAATAGGAACCAGCAGCACAACGATCCATGCTAGTATTTATTAATGTCATCATTTAGAGCAACCCTTAATGTACAGATCTATCATTTTATTTTATTTTTAAATGATACATTTTATGCTTTATGTGGATAAAAACAGGTGGCTAAATGCAGGTTTGTTTAGGCATAATGATATTTACTGCACGGATGATCATAAATAACAGAGATAATATTTCCGGTTGAGCAGCATATTTACATCAGTGTGTGTTATAACATGTACAGGATTGACGCCGTGTTGTGTTTTGAAGACAAATGTCCTCCTGTGGTGTCTTCTTCTGAGCCTTTATGTCGTTTCTTATCTGCCCTTTACTCTAGTGGCGAGTATGAGAAACGTCTCCCGCCTACCAGCAACACACACGCACACACACACACACACAGCCCTTCTATGTTTGTCAGACTCAAATCCGAGGGAGACGAGCTAGCCGCCATTTTCTAAGCGTCTCTCCCTAAAACGAGAGAAAAAGGCTGGCGACAAAGTGCCGCCCGGATCGACTCCCGCTCACTGAGAATCGGAGTTTTCGGTGCCGGATTCCGCAGAAATCGCCTACATTGGCAGCAGATCGGGATAGAAAGGACGGTTTCACGGCCTGCTCTTATATTCGCTGTGGCGGCGAGGCGCAGCTAGCAGGCGAGCCGAGCTGTAGATCGGTGATTCGCCCATTTGCCTGAATCCGGAACGAAGCCAGGCGGCTCCGCGAGCTGGGCCCTGTTCGGCGACCTGGCTGCATTTTTGGATTAATTAATGGCAGAGTGATCGAGTGGAGCCGTGTTTTTTTGTGCTAGCACCCTCGGTTTTTTTCCACATAAACTGCAGGGGATTGTTGCCGAAATTCCCTCGGATAGTGCAACCTCGTCACGTGGTAGGTTCCTCCTTTTTCTTTGTTAGCGAGCTAAGCTACACAGGCAGGGTGGACTCCCAACTTCTGTGGACACATGAGCGTTAACCTTTGCTGCCGTTTGATCCCCAACATGTAGCGAACCAAAGGAGGCTCATGTTGCTTTACAACAGCGGGCTGCCTGTATTTATTCCCTCGGTCTAATTGCAATGCACACCATGTCTGCGCTCCTGCAAAAAGCCTCTTTAAAATAAGTTGTGATGCAGAACGAGTGGAGGCGGTTTGTTGTTCTGTTTGTGCTGTTTCACCTTCTGGATCCAACCCTGGCGTTAATACACGTGTTACCGGGGCTTTTTACCCTATAATACATCTGACTCGGGGCGTTATTGACTCCAAACTAGCGCCGAGGTGAGCGCAGGTTACGCAGTTAGTAGCTAACATGTTTACTCGTCTAACGAGGTTTTGCGTAAAGCTCAAAGTCGGTTTTCGCCCAAAAGCTCAAAGTTGTGTAAGAAAGCCTTTGAAAAGCTCAGGTGCTGGCTGCAGGTTAGTGTGACTGCAGTCGGCTCATATGGAGCCTCTCGCCAGCTTTCAGCAGGTTGTGTTTCTTACATCAGCAGCTTTGCTCGGCTAACGTTAGCCCGGAGAGAAGCATTCATCTGCACGCAGCGTCCGTCAAAGAGTCTTTATGTTTCTGAGAGATTCATCTGTCGCGTCCTGCACTTTGGTTCATGTCAGGATCGGTTTATGTTTTTTTTTTTTTAATGGAGCTGCTCAAAGATACAAAAGCTGATGTTTCACGGTTTTGCGCGGAAGCTGTTGAGATCATGAAATAACGTTATTACACTCATCAGCCGCATTGAGGAGCGAGGAGCCAGCCCTCCTTTGACATGTCTAATGTTTTTATAAACACCAGGAAGACATTTTGGTGATTACGTTATGGTTGGCTAACGTTGGATGTGGACGTTTTTGTCGCATCTCCAGCGAGGCACTTCATATGGAACCTGGTGTTATAATGCATAATTAATTAAGGTTATGCATTAACTAGCGTTGGTTATTTAATTTCCCCCCGTGTGGTGTGAACAGGCTGCTGTGTTTGCAGCGGACTGGGCGGCTGGAGGTGGATGAATTGCATTGCATAATCTGCTTCGGAAATACCAACATGGCGTAGTGCGCGCTGACTAGAAACTGCGGTGAAACACTGAGCCTCCATTCATCTGAGCCTGCAGACGATCCGCCGAGATGCAGCTCTCTTTTATCTCCTGTCTTATTTGAAGGGAGGCTTTTTAAAGTTTGATATGGATGCACAGGCAGTAGGTGTGGGTGGCATGTTAACCGCTGAGATCTGGTCTCTTTGCATGTTTAATTTGGGGCTCGTTTTGCTGGCAGTAATATTTTGGAAATTGGGAAGGTTTAATGGGTTCGTTTGAAATTGACACAGGAACATAGTCTGGATGACATCATGTGCTTTGGACTAATGCTGGGGCCTAAATCCACCTACTTACACTGGCTGTGTGGAGCCCTGCTGCACACTGACTTACCAGGGCACATGTAGGGCAGTGGGGTTTGGATAATTTGCATTGGTTTTTCCTGTTTCGTCCTTCATCAGAATTGAATTTCCAAGCTTATTCTATAAAGAGGAGCCTTGTGAGTAAATGACAATGAATGCTTGTTCACACAAGCATGGGTGTAGTGGGAATTATTTATTGGCCTGGGATGTAGCTCAGATGTCTGCTGTTATTCCATCTATATGGTTAGCATATCATTCACCAAGGTCAGTGCATATCATTATATATATATTTGTATTATTTAAGTCATGGGAAAGGGCCCCTGTGGACAAATGTCTCATTGTGTTTACAGTGGAATCAAATAACATTTTCTAGAATTTTGTGAGAGGTAAATGAACGGTCAGAAACATATGAGTGAATATTATCATCTTAGATGTTCCTCCTCTTCACATCAAGTGTTTTTCCTGGTCCCCTTTTTGTAGGATCGTTTTTAGCAGCACTTGCAACCAGTAGGCCAGTAAAATGTCAATGAGTCACCAGTTAATTTCATTAGGCCTTTAACTAGATTAGTTGGACATTTATTGTAGGTTTGTTTTTGAGTCAGTATGTTAGACCTTATATTAAGCAGTGGTATTAGAGCATTTTCATTTATTTTTGGTGCCAAATATTTTGGAAATGCTGCTTTCATTTGGGGTGGAGGTTAGTAATTTTCCACTTGCTCTGAAGGCTTACAGAACCTGTAGTGCAAGTACTTCAGATGTGTTTTATTGTATATAGGTACAGCCTGCCTTCATCTTTTAACTTAAATATTACTTAATATAGAATATATAAATATATAGAAATATGTAAAAATATATTCGTGTTTACTGAAGTCAAAGCAAGATTTTGAACCCACTTGGTCATACAGTACCCTCTTCGCCTTTGAGACTGAACTATTGTATTTTATTTGCAGTGCTTCTTTCCTTTATGTGTTCAGGTTGTCAAATTAACTGCCATTCCCTATTTCACTGACTTCTGAATAATTGTGAATACAAATATGTACAGTTTTTCAGAGCTGCTTGTTTCAGTATTAAATCAATATTGAAACATTTTAGCCAGTGTCTGTATGTGTGTTTACATTATGTGGTTGTGGTTCCATCACTGTAAAGGGTTGTGAATGTTACCTGTGAATTGTTGATAGGAAAGTATTTCTACCCATCATGCTCCCACATCAACTAGAATTACATTTTTGTTTATGGTTTAGTGCTTGACTTCATTAGATTTCTTCGTTTAACTTTATTTCTTGTCTCCCCTTCTGTTTTTCCCTTGTTTTATCCAGGCTGTCCTCAGGTGGGGCAGTAAGCGGGTGGTGTGGAGCAGGCCGCGGTGCCCGTCCCTCTGCACTGCATGGCTGCGATGGCGCCCGCTCTCACCGACGCCCCAGCCGAAGCTCACCACATCCGCTTCAAACTGGCTGCCCCATCCTCAAGTCTCTCACCGCCCAGTGCAGAGAACAACGGTAACGCCAGCAACATCCTTATCCATAGCAGCGGCCCCGCTAAGTGCAAGGCCACCTCCGAAGAGTGCCCTCTTGACTTTTGTGGCGGCGACCAGGAACAGCAGCAACAGCAGCCCCAAGCCGACTCTGTGGCTCAGGCCTCGGCCCTGGGCAAGCTCCAGCCGCTGGTGGCTTCTTACCTCTGCTCTGATGTGACACCTGTCCCCTCAACTAAGGAGTCAATCAAGCTGCAAGGAGTCCTGATCAAACAGTCTGTGTTGAAAGGCCACAGAATACTGCCCAGCTCCCTGCTCAACGGCGGAGGAGACTTCCTTTTGAGGAAGAGGCAGGCAATAGAACTCTCTGGCGGCCAGCTCAAAAGCCTCATGAGTGGCAGCACCAACGGAGGTGGCCAGCCCATGGCACCTGTCAATGGCCTGGCCAAGAAGCTGGCCACTATGTCTGATCCTGGCTGTGTGGTGGCGGTGAATGGTGACAAGCCTTCTGCCACCACAGACTCTCAGTCACAGAACCTGCCCTTGGACTCTGAGACCTTGACAGCTACCTTATCAGGGCATATCCCGGTCAAAGGAACCCTTAAACAGAAGCATTCCTCTGGGGTTTCTCAAAATACAGATGGAAAAAACCTTGAACCACCAGTGCTTCAGTCTGTTGCGCTTTCCCCCTTTACCCATGACAACCCTAACCCCACTGAACAAGCAGATTTGGAGGAGGCTGATTCACACACGCCTACCAGTCAGCCACAGGGTTCTGATAGGGAGAGACCAGGTAGCAGCCAGCAGGGCTCCCCGTCTTGCACACCTGCACCACAGCCTCCTCTACCTTGTAGTTCTTCTTCGGACAGCCTTGACGCTCATGTTAGGGAGCGCACCCTTCTCAACAGCAGTCGCCAGGCTGAGATTGAAAGCCGGCTACGGCGTCTGCGCAAACGTCTTCAGGTTGTACAGGCCAAGCAGGTGGAGCGGCACATTCAGCAGCAGCTGGGTGGCTTCTTGGACTCGGCTCTCAACAGGCTACTGGCTGGTAACCGCAAATCAGAGACGGCAACCCCTACGGCTACATGGAGGACTGGACGCCACTCTTCTTCAAACAACAGAGACGGCCTCAGTCGCTTCCTAAAAAGCGGCGCCATGCCCTTGGAACTGGAGAGGCTGTATCTGAGCGGATCGGCCAACCTTCATTCTGCAGAAAGCGCCTTTGATTCAGATGTAACGGAAAGTAGCTCTGGAGGGGACTCTGATCTGGAGGAGGAGGAGCTGGCCAGAGTGGACATTGAGCAGCGACATGTGAAAATGTAAGTAAAAGTGTCCTCACCCACAAAGACAGCAGGTTTATTTAGGACTGTCCATATGTACACGATTCTGCAGCACTGGAGAATACACCGCTGAGGCCCAGGTGGAATTTTGAAAGTAGCATTCATGTGAGAAGGGGTTTCACAGGATTTATTTCCCCATGCCCAAGCATTACTCTCATATTTCCATGGTGCATGGAGCTCTTTAACTGTCCTGTGAAAGTCCCTGTATTTCTAGGCCCTGCAATATGCTATTCAGGCCTAGCAGGTGCTAATGACAATCATAACTGCCTGGTCTGCCTCAGTAGTGGTTGGGTCAAACTCCAGGGAGGGGTAGAGATACCATTCGACCAGAGAGCATGTGTAGTCGTGTGGGTGGTATCATCCTGTGGAGAACACACAGGCTCGAATGGACTCGAAGTAAAAAGCTCTCTCGTCACACAGTGCTTCCTCCTGAGAGGGCCAAGGCTGAAACTGAACGTTCTGTTTTTCTGCAGAGCGAACAAGTGAGCGCCCACAGAGCCAGTGAATGTTTTGATTTAAACTGAAACCAAGAAGAAACATAAGAGTTGGTGGTGGTGGTGGTGGTTTTGCCGAAGGTGTGGGTTTTATGTTTTTACATGCTGCCTGTTGTGATGTCAGATTTACCTCAGTAGGGGCTTGCAGATGTATTCCATGGGAAGTTCACACCAGAGTGCTCATTTCTGTGTCATTAGTGTGTGGAAGGGGGAAAAAAATGCAGCAGGTGGGTCAGCAGCGTTAATGGAGTTACTGACCTGTGTAGGATTGGGTAGATTATTAACAACATGGCTAAGAACACTGATTTTTATGATCCTTCACTGTGTTGACTTTAGACCTTTGACCTAAATATCTTCAGAATGTAACAGGAAGCATGTCTGTGTTGCCTGCATGATCCAAAAGTAGAAATATCGCTTGTAACGTATTCATGCTGTGTCTTGAGCCATTTAAGGTCAAAGAAGGCATCGGAGCAGTTTGTGTGCAAATTCATAGCCTGTCATTTTCAAGGAGAGTGGAGTGTGAGCTAAATTTATGTGGCCTTAGATTGTAGGAGGAGTGAGAGATAGTGACAAGTCACTATGACAGTGAGAGTTCATGTAAACACAGAGTTGTTTTGCACATTTTAAAAACACAAATTTCCTCAAAACCAGAATATTGTGTCATTTATACCAATTTAACTACAATTAATAATACAAAAAAAAATTCAGTTCTTTTTGGCGACAGATAATGACTGTAATATACCAATAACATAATTGTTTTGATAGTAAAGGTAAATGTTGCAATGAGGAAGTATGTTGACTCAAAAAGGGCGTCTCATGGAAAATAAATTTAGGCCTGGCAGCTACTCTGCCATGACTTACGGTCTACAGTTAGTAGTTTTGCAACCTGGTTAAATAGTTTTGATAATCTTCTTTGATATAAGTGTTTTGTATTAATCTTTAGTCATAACTTACTCAGTTAGGTAATAAAAAGCCTTTCAATTCGCCACGCTTAACAAAACACCTTCTTTTATTTCGGCCATGTATTTCTTTTGTCCCATATCCTGATACAAGTCTTTTAAATATTAACTATCTCCTCAGATCAGATCCGATATTTTTGCAATTTTAATTTTTCCGTCATTTGATGAATCATTTGCTAATTATAAGTACATTGTCAATGATACTACATGAAATGTGCATCCTCAATAATATTATTTAGTTATTTTCTGAAAGAAAAGTGAAAGGACCTGTCTAGAAGGGTTTTGAAAGTGAAGCCTCCTGGGAGTTGTAGGTGCTTTCTACAAATAGTAAATCTTCTTTCAATACTTAGAAGTATATTGAATTTGGTTTATTTGTTTGCAGTAGCGAATGAGAGCTGCATTGGGGTTATAATGATTATAGTTGTGTAAATTGCAACATTTTAAATAACCTTTTTTCATTATCATCAATTAAGACTATTATGATTAGATCAAAATGATCAAATGTGATATTTTGGTACATCTATGCCTTCAGTCTGCATTTGACTTGTACCCAGACTATTTGTGTTTTTTTTGTAAGCATATACCAAGTAATTACATCTCATAAATACCACACGAATCAAAATTAGGTTAAAGGCTGCATTAATTATAGGCCATCCGGTGTTTGTGAATGTGGGATTGATTTATAGGTAAACATTGGAATGAGCCCTTTGTCTTAGCTCTGCTTCAGCACGGATGATTGTTTTATACATTATCAAGCAGTGTTTGCATTTTATTTTTTACATACCTGAAGTAATGGTGTCTCTCTTCTCACATTATATTCATGGTCTGAGTAAAAGCAACTGCCTCTAGTTGTTTGCCTAGGTAAACAATCATGTTTCATTCACACTCTATATTCTCTGTGTGTTACTGTTTTCATGTAGTATGTTTCTTAAAGCACCTGAAAGATGTGGAGACATTATTCGGATTCAACAGTAGGGATAAGGCAGCTGCTTCAGCACAATGGTAACATGACTCCTACCTAGCTCATTACAGTCATCACTGCTTTATTCTCTAATCTTGACGAAGAGCCCTTTAATATACTTAAACAACCAGGCAAAATTACCATCCCCAAACTCTTTTTTTTTCATTTTCCTCATTCTGAGCTGCAGTAAATCTTCTGCTGCAGCCAACATGACACATCTTGTTCCTGCTTTACCATGAAAGCGTTCCAGAGGCCGACCATTGTGAGGGTTTTATTGTGAAGCAGCTACAGCTTCTTGCAGCATTAGTCACTCTTGTTAACGACTGCTAAGTCCTCGGTGTGTAGAAACAGGTCTCCGTAAATATGTATGGCCATTTTTAGTGCTTCTTTGTCAGTGGATCAGTATTATCTATTACAGGGAGGAATTGTAAATACAGTGAACGTTTACCACAGATTGTGTGAATAAGAAGCCAAATTACAAATTACCCGTTAGCAGAGGTCCTCAGGTAGGACTGGGCATCATTCAGAAATTTTCCATTCTGATACCTTGACTTTCATTCCAGTTCCTGAGCAATACTTTGTTAATACCAAATTTAAATTAAGACACTAGTGGAATATCTGTAAAGTGTTTGACTATATAAAAATATAAAAAACTGTCAAAAAGAATAGTAACAACCAACAGTTTGAGAGCATTGTGCAATTATAGTATCTAGTCTGTCTAATTCAAAGAGGACGAAGAGAATGACTGTGTGGTGATTTCTGTGGTACTGATGAATAGTGGCAGAGAAAGACCTTAGTTGGTCTGTGCTTAAGAGCAGCTAACTCAGGTCTGACAGCCATCCACCACGTCACCATCTGGTGTATTTCTCTCCTTTTGCCGGTCTGTAAGTGGCACCATGTTTGGGGTCAGAAACACTCCGCCTTACCTCAGCGGACGACGTGGTCAACAGACTCATCATTGAGCAGATCCAGGCTAGCTGCACTGCCTAGCTAACAAACTGCACAAAGTTCACTTCCGTTATCTGTGCAGATAAGCAGCTGGCGGTAAAAAACTTTTAGTCCTGTATCTTTGCATGATGTAGTGTTTTTCCTGCACATCTCTACGACATGTAACGTGAGACAGCCAATCACCAGCATTATTAGATCTTGGTACAAACATGCTGCGCACTTCATCACTAACACTGATGAGATTTACTCCTTAGGTATCGAAATCTGAGACCGAATGACGAGGCACTTTTCAATACTCAATAGTATTAAAGCAGTTTGGATGGTGCCATACAAGAATTGAAGTTCGGTAAAGAGCCCTATCCTCAGATAATACTCATCTTGTGTGAACAGGCCTGTCGTTCCTTTTGTGTAACTCATTTATAAAGCTGCTGTCGTATGTACATAAACTACAGCATTGTTAGCATGTTCAGTAACCACATTGACTGTTTGACTTTCAGTACAGTCCTTGTTCCTTCCTGTACTTGTTGAAACATAATGTGCCAGACCAGGTGTACCACAGTATATGCAGTTACTGATAACTGTAATACATTAGCCCATGTGGGCTTCTGGCTGTGTGTGTATGTTACTTGAAAGTCCTTGGTTTTGACACTACAGTGCATATGAGGAAGATACTAGAGTCTTTAAGCTTTTATATTGAATGTAGTTGACTGGGAAAATCACTGATTAATCAGTAACTGTAATCTTTAGATGCTGACCCACATAACAGCCTGTGGAAGCAAATAGTGAGATGTTGATTTGCCTGCAAGAGTTGTGTTAAACAACCTGACGTCACTGTCACTCATAAAACTAACTCAGACCGGAGCCCATTTGACAACTGGTTCAGCAGGTTCATGGTTCGGGTTCATGTTTTGTAAGAACGCAGCAGTTTTGTTGACCTGTGTTACTTGCTGCACCATACAGCAAAATTATGCAATTTGAGCGAAACAAGCCAGGCTCAGAGAGCTCTGTTAATGTGCTCCGATGTTCTCCAGTAAGCCATGTGTGAAGGTTTTTGTATTTCTGCCACAAAAGCACCTGTCACTTATAGGTTTGCAAATGTTTGCCAAGTGATAGCACATGTAAGCCTAATAATTCTCTGTACACTGAGTGAAAGCTGCCATGGAAATTTAAAACTGTCCATCTGTAATGCCTTCATAAGCAGCTGTCTGATGCACATTGTATAATCATCCATCCCACAACAAGTAAAGAACTGGTTCTCAGCTCCCAGCCCTGCACAGGAGAAAACCGTACCTCATTGTGAACACGATAGTCTTCCAGCAATAGGGTGTGTGTATTTACCCATAATGCCACATTTTCACAACTGACATTTTGTCTAAGTTACCAATTAATGGCTTAGAGCACTACACCAGTCAACACTACAGACAATGTAATGTCTTCTTCAGGCAGCAGCACCTCAATTATTTAACGTCAGCTGAGTTTACAGCAGTGTGGAAAATAACCTATTTGGGCTGCTTGTTTGGATGCAGTGCGCTGCTTACAACTAATCCTGTCATCCCTGTCTATACTGTAGACGTGGTTTCCCGTATCTTAGAGGATTGGGGGCCGGCCAACATCTGTTGCCGTGCTTATGCTGCAGGGCCTTTCTGCTCGAGCCACTGTGTCTGTCTGTGAATGTGACGTCCATAATGGCCTCTGCTAGGGTGTGGGTGCTGCTAGCTTCAGAGTCTGCTTTTGCACGAGCTGCAAAACGGCTTGAGCCGGCTGAAACGTTACAGTAAGATATTCATGCAAAGTCTGTTACTTAGGCATGTTACATGGAACACGGTCGTTCTGTGTTAAGAAGCGAGTGGGCACAGTTTCTTGTTTCTGAGGCAACAATAATGCTCATCAGGAAATCTCAGAGCTTACATAATGGCTCAAAGACAGAACAATGAAAATGAGATTTTGTTATCTGACTACCTTCAAAATGCACCGACATTTGCCGGCTTTTGTCTGTCAGATGTTAAAGCCTGGGCTAGGAGATCCAGAGGACACGTTAGTATGATCTTTATGCAGTAAGGCAGTTAAAATGCTTGTCTGCCTGCTGCCCGTGAACTAGGGTAACTAGGTTGGCTGAGACTACAGCGTGCCTTTCATGCTTATGGCTCAGCATTACTCTGCAGTCTGAGTAGCTTAGCTATGTTTTTCCTTCTTTTCATTCCTCTGTGAGTGTGTGTGTGTGTGTGTGTGTGTGTGTGTGTGTGTTTATGTATGTATGTGAGTGCCCTGTATAGTATAGGTTTCTGTCCCGTTTGACACATCTGGATGTGTTTAGCTCGGCCCAAGTTCCTCAACACGAACCCACAGGCGTTACATAACCCCCCTCTTTTATGTAATGACTGCTGCAGCTCTCTGGCTGAATTTGCCCTCTCTAGTTTTTCCTGCCCCACACCCTGTCGGCCTGCCTCGTTCACAATCCCGGCTCCTGAGCATTTTCTTCCTGTAAAAGATGAGTTTAACCAGCTGTCCTGTGAAACTCCAGCCAGCCGTCCTGGCACATCAGAACAAACCTGAAAAATAAGGCCATTTTCAGTCTCCATGAATGTTTCAGTGTTTGGATAATTTTCAGCTCTTTTAATGTGCTTTGAAAATCCTTGACTCTAGAGAACAAAGAAATTAAAATGACAGCTGCTGCTTTGATTTCCCTTGTTCTTGTTACTGAGCATGAATGATGTCTGAATGGTTTGTGAAGCATAATTGCAAAGTGGTTTTTATTGCGTTTCATATGGAAAAGCAAAATGTCTGCAGGCTTTTGTTTTGCTTTACCTCTATTCATAATCATGTTCCTCTGGCAAATTATTGTACAAGGACTTCACGCTTCAAAATATGAACATGGGTATGTTGAAGTGGAAATTGTGGACTCATTAGTTGACACCTAATGCACATAAAAACCAGCTGTCCTGATCAAGTGGTTTATCCTATGATTGGAGTTAATATTGAATATCTGTCGTTAGTCCTGTCGCAGTAGTTATTTTATATGTCTGTATGTGCACTCTTTGTCCAGAAATTACACAAAATACCAATCCAGTTTAGATTAGGTATCTTCTGCAGTCCAACAACTGCATTTAGAAAATAGCTTTGCTGTCATGTACTTGTTTAATCCTGGTTTTGGTGAGGTCTGTATAGAAAGTTTTGGAGGGTTCAGTGTTGAACTGTTGTGGCAGGAGACCCTTACCCTCTCTTCATTGCCAGCCTCAGCAAAATATGGACATTGAAATCCTGTTTTGAATTAACAGCAGCACTTCAGAGTTGTGGCACATGTGCAAAGCCTCGCTGAAACAACAGGATGAATCTAAGGGAGGGGAAAGGGCAGATGCAAGCTGCACTTCTGACTAGAACTCAGAACTGTATTATATTTCTGTGTGAGAGGAGGCAGCTGAGCACAGGTCCAGAGATGAGCAGGAAGCGTGCAATGGATTTAAGTTGGATGGCTGCATATTTTGTTCAGGCAGTTCAGTTCACTGCCTCCTGTGTATTCATCAATATTTATTGTGGTCTGTGCTCACAGTTCTGCCTTAAATTAATTTTTTGGTATTGTTGTGCATAGCTGTACTAGAAAACAATTATTTAACCATTTCTTTACAATTACAATTGATTTTTGAATTGAACCTCCCAATGTATTGTGTATGTATTGATTTTTCATTTAATTACCTGAACAGAAAAATCTAAACTTGCATCATACAGTTTTTGTGAGACTTTAAATTATGTTGGAAGCCTTGGGAGGCCTGTCTGCTCGAGTTTAATAACTGGCAGTAGTTTATTCTGATGAAACCGTACAGCAGCAAACAAATAATGGGGCAGTCAGGTCCATGTTGTGTAAAAGTGTCTCTAGTGGAGTGTGATAAGGTATAATGGGTATGTCAGAAACCTTGTACCTGAGCCCTTTATATTCCTTTCAAACAGGAGCATGTATATGCTCCACTGAGTGTGTGCTCAGAGTGAACAGTGATGAGACATGAGAAGCAAAAAATGGCAGAGCAGATTACAATTTCTAGAGAATCACATATTAAGTGTGCAGCATAATTACACTGCTTCTTACAAGCATCAACCACATGGAGACTAAATCTCCTTCCACCACCCGATTGTGTGTCCATATGGAAAGGAAGTACACACCCATTCAGTATTAGCACACACACACACACACTATGGAGTAGAGGAGGGCACGGAGAAGGAGTGTTGAGAGGGACAATTAAACAAGGGCAGATTAAACCAAAGAAGAAGAAGTTGTTGAGAAATATGCACTTGATTTGACAAGTACAGTAAATGGTGATATTAATAAATAATCATTCTCTTGACGTGAAAGAACATCACACACGTCTTTTCTGTTCATGGTAAATTTCCAGTGGAGGAGTATGACAGGTGTAAACGGGTCGGCCGGCTCAGTGGCCACCTCTCAGCCCGGGGGCCTGTTGGTTTTTGGTGAGGAGCTGGATCTGTGGTTGTGTTGGTTTTGGGGGGGAAGGTACGGTAGAAGGGTGCCCAGCAGCATACAACATATGTGCTGCATCCAGAGAAGCACCACAATGGAGAATGTGCTGACAGCCAGAAAACGACGGCTGTAGTGACTGCCGCTGGTGCTTTGTGTGTGGGAGTGGGGGGGAGGAAAATATGTCCTGGTTAGAGGGGGGGATGGAGCTCCTAGTGTTGGGAGGGGGGATTTCTCAATGCTGCCTACTGACCCCTCCTCCTCATCCTCCTCCGTCACGCTGATGATTAAGGTCAGTGGACTTGTAATGGCCTCTGTGTGTTTATATTACACTGAACTACAGTTTTGGCTCTTCCTGTGTCCCTAACTATCATCTACACTAGTTGTTTCCAGCTCTTGTCCAGTGGACCCTGAGAACTGATCTCTAAGTCTACATCAGTCCTTGTAGTATAGCCTGAGGACTGAAGTTGGGATCCACTGTTCTTCAACCTTAATTTGCTCCTTCAGGTCTCAGTCTCCCTTTGCTGTGACCTTTGAGGCCTCGTCTTTGTAAGCAAGCCAGTGCCGAGATGTCTGCTCTTTGCATTATATTCCCAGTCTTTTCTGTCATTGAGAGAATGAATCTCCTTGAGATCATTTTGCAGTTCACCCTGAGGGACGTTACACCTGGCCACGTCCTCCCTTTAGTGGATCAGTTGTCCACCCACCACCGGGTGAATCATGGCTCACGGGCGCTCGGGCTAATTTGCGCAGTAGATTGTGCGGCACACTTTGCGCCACCGGTGTTGTTCTAAGATGGGTCTCCACAGGGACTCACAGATGCAAATGAATTGCCAGTGCATTGATCTGATGCACCAGCCATGGGCGTGTTCAGGAGTGTTGCAGCGTTTGTGAACGTTCACCAGCCTGTGTGGAAGAGCACTACATGTTTGTTTGTCTGTGCGGAGCAGGATGGAGTCTGTGGAAGAGCAATAGGAAATGTTATTAGCAGGTAACACTGCAGCTGTGTTTGCAGCAGTGTCCTTGATACTGATTGCAGTGAACAAGCCGAGGGTTGCTAAATGTTGTGGCTGAGTAAAGAAGGAATCAAGACGTCTTTCATTGCACTGATTGGTGGCTGATGTCTGCGTCAAAGCCACAATAACTCTCCTTCCGCTCAGATCCACAATAAGACAGGATGCCTGGTTGGATTATTGGTTATCCCAGTGTCTGCCGCACTGTTCCCTGACCCAGCCCCACCCCCTCCAGCACCCTGTGGCCTGTAGATTGCTTTTAAAGCCCGTCTGTTCCTCCCCAGGCTGCCAGAGCTTCCAGTCTGCGTTGTCCCTCTTTTACTCCCCTCTTCCTCCCCTTCCCTTCCCCTCTTGTCTCCCACTCTAAGCAGTAGCCTTCCTCGACTTCCTCCATCCTGGTGGAGCTCTGGAAATTGAAAACAGAGATGGGTGTGGGGAGGAGAAAGCGCAGAGGAGTGCAAGGTCTATCTTTGTCTGCCATCTGAGTCATTTTTTTCATTGTTCAGCCACGGTCACTGCAGCCTGTATTTTGATGAAACGGCGCCCTCTGTGGTTGCTGCTGCACAGTGCAAGAGCAGACATTTTCCTCTCATGTCTGCCTTTGAAATGCCCATTCTGTGTGTCATACTGGTAAAATGGAGTACTCTGCTCTCAGTTGGCATTCAGTCTCTGCTGTGAAATAAATCAGTGTAATGAAAATTCCCATTTTAATATTTCTCCCACACTTCGGATGCTTGTCTGAACATGCTGTTTTTTGACTAGAATGTTTTTCCAGGGTGCCTGCAGTTGCCTTTGCTGGGAGCTTTGTATAATGCTGATTCACTGACCTCTGCAGTCTGACAGAGGAAATGCTTGGAGGCTTGAAATGATCAGTTTTAGTGTTTTATATTAAATTTGATAGGATGATGATCACAACAGAGCAGACCTTCACCATACTTGCCTGTTCAGTGCTTACAACAGAATAATTCTGTTTGGGGAAAATAAATTGACTTCATTTGACAGAACTTTTTTCTTTATTCATAACATTAATGAATCTGCAGATTATTTTCTCATTTAACTGTTAAAGTGATGTCTTGTTTTATCCAATCAGCAGTCTAAACCCAAATATATTCAGTTTTCAGTGATATAAAACAAAAAAACAGAAGACCTTGATATCTGAGAAGCTAAAAAATGTGCCTCAACAGTTACTTAAAGGATTAATCCATTATGTAAATAGTTGCTGATTATTCATTACATTTGTGTGGTTTTTTTTAATGAATCTCTTCTGTTCACCTCAAAACACGACTCACACCCTTTCTTGACCCTCAGATGGAAGCGAGCAGAGAGCCGCTACACCGTGGAGAGAGCTGCAATCATCAGCCACTGGAACTGGCTCCAGGCCCACATCTCGGACTTGGAGTACCGCATCCGACAGCAGACCGACATCTACAGACAGATCCGCGCCAGCAAGGTCAGTCACTCCCTCTTGTCTTAGAAATGTCTGTCTGTGTGTTTTTTAAATGAGTATAATTGATCTTGACACTCAGCTGTTGAATCAGTTGGTCACAACATATGATCCTTATATTTATTTTTGGGGTGGAAGTATAACACTCAGGTCTTGATTCTGTAGGGCTCAGTAGAGTTGGGAGGTGTTGCCCCCAGCGCAGTGTCTGCAGGCGGGACAGAAGTGAAGGCAGAGCCTGTAAACACTCAGGTAAGCAGAGTCAAAGTTGACAGAGGGTGGCGTTCCCGTACAGCTGTGCTTTGGCCATGTCCTGTCTCTTGTGGGGCTCAACAAAATAATTTGTCCTCAGCCTTTAAGCAGACTCATCAAATAAGATTTATTCACAGTTTGAGATGTTCTTAAATCTGGCTCTCGTGCAGTATGTAGCTTTTGGTGCTGCATCCTAGTCGATACATCTCACCAGGATCTTGTAGAGTTTTTTTGAGGTTGCTGAAGCGAAAATGACTCTATCTACTTGTCTTTTTATGGGATGATACATTGTGGTAATGATTAAAAATTGCAAGGCCATTGGCCTTGTCTTAAGAACTCACAGAATGAATGTGTAACAAAGAATGAAAAGAATGAGGTTCTGAAAACTTACTGCAGCTGTAATTTAGGCCTGTGTGTCCTGCAACAAAAGCTCAGCAGAAATCAGCACAAGATTAAATCTTTAAGCTTCAAACATTCTCATAAAAAAACGGCCAAATGGTGTTTGAATAATACGTCAGACCATTGAAGTTAACCTACAAGTTTAATGTGAAAAATATTAATAATGCTCGTTACTAAAGAAGAGAAATCAGTTTTGAGTTTGTAAATGTTCACAGCAAATGTGCGATTAAACCAGCCTTCATTCAGCACTTTAGTTCTATGAGCCGGGCGTTGGGTGGTGTATTGGTAGGTGAGTGTTTATTCGAGGCACCTGATGATCAATGAAAGATTCAACTTGTTTGTTCTTGTCAAAGCATCTGATGCAAATGAAATGTTAAATGTTCACAGGAAATTGTTTTTTTATCGGTCTCTCACGTCTGAAATGAATCAGATAGAAAAGCTTTTGTGTAATAAACTCCTTCAACATTCATTTTCTAATAATTGCCAAATCATTTATCACAGGATCTCTGTCTCTCTGGATGTGTTTACATTGTTCGTTCAACGCTGAACCAGTTAAACCAGCACGACTGCAGTGGCCCTTTGTCCTGGCGGTTTACTTGTGGACTGCTGTATTTTGATTAGTCATACAGTCCGTTTTCACTTTAACCTTGTTATGGTATCATGGTATGATCTTGTGTCTTTGCTGAGTCACGTTGTTGGTTTAAAGCAAATCTAATCTGCTTTCACAGCAAGACTACTGAATGAACATTATAGGGAAAAAAATTGTGGAATTAGTTAGACCTTCACATTGTAAGGGCAAGACCTGTGATATTTTCATTTTGATTGAAACCATGAAATTGTGTTCATTTGTGTGTGAAAGCTGGTGAAGAAGGAGCCCCAAGCCATGCATCTTGATGACAGTGCTGAAAAGGTTTTTGAGTTTTGGGAGAGCCCAGCCCTTTTTCACAGATCCAGACTGAATAATTCAAGAGCACAGGACCAGGATGATTCAGTTGGTGTATTATGTAGTTTCCTGAAGTCAGCCGGGTCGGCTAAGTGCTGCTGGTCAGCCTGTGCCGCTGCGCCAGTTAACATGAGGTGTAATCTCACTGGTTTTGTCTTATCTGTCGATGCAGGATGTTGGTTCAGAACGGCTGGAGCACACAGGCCCCGCCCACATCCCCAACGCAGAGGCCGGCCCTTTGAAAGGTCAAAACGCACAGCCAGTTAACGGCGTCCTCAGCAGGTACAGCTCATCATGGTTTCACTGCTTTCTGAGACACTCAGGAGCGGAGGCGGTTATAATAATGATTTTAGGGATTTGTAATGTTTCTTGATTAGTCGCTTCATTGTTTTCAAGTCATTTTTCAAGCAGAGATCCTGAATATTCATCAGTTTTGCCTCCTCAAGAATGAGGATTTAATGCTCTTCTTTGGTTGAAACAAGTGTTCAACATTTTCTTTCATCAAACACATTTCCAGTTCATTTACTCACATGCACTTTAGACCAGACATTAACTGAGTAAGACTACACAGATAAAAACATGGGAACAGATCTGTGACCACATTCGCTCTGTGGCTTGTCCCTGTGACAGGATGGCAGAGAGTGCAGACACCAAGCACCAGCAGCCGTTGGCCTTCGACAGCACATGTGTGGCCGCTCGCACACGACCACTCGTCAGCTGTCGACGACGGCGGCTCATTCAGCCCAACACAGTGCCCAACCTGAACGGCAAGGTGAGTCTCACCGTCTCATTGTAGGCCTGTACACACTGACATATGTGGCCAGTGGAAAATGGACTCAGGGTGTGTTTCTTCACTCACTTACTTTGATACTGAAGTGTGTGAAGACGCTGAATGCTTGGTCACAGAGTCATGAAGTGAACTTTTATTCTTCAACAACAGCTTGTGTGTTTAAAGCTGCATTCAAAGATTAGTTCCTCAGTTTGTAACCTAATAGCTGAGTAGACTCGATGGCTGACTTGTTTCTGAAAAACTAGGGCAAACAACAAAGAGGAGTGACCGCCCTTGTGACGACTCACAAGTTTTAGATGAGAAAAATAGAACTATCGGCTGTTTGTTGATGTTTGACACTGGAGCTCCGGGTCGTGTGGAACATTCAGTTTGACTCTGTGAAACCTAAAATATCTTACATGTACTTACTGCTCACATTTTTCATCATTTGATTTCTTAATGCCACTGTTAAAGTACCACAGAACAGTTAGTAGTACAACATGTGAGTAGTCTGTTCTACTGTTAACTTCAATCTTCAGGACAGGATTGAAGTATAATTTTGCCTGTGTTTTTAAATTATTCGGTAATTCAGTGCCAAGTAGAACTAATATTAGAACCATTTATGAAAAATACAGTTTCTCTGCCATCATGACGCCGACAGCTTCAAAGAGGGAAATGTTTTCTGGGGTGACTCACTTAACTCCTGTGGTGCATTAAATTGTACAAGATTTGTAGTAGCCTTTTGTTCCTGCCTGAGTAATATGTCCTTAATGTGTTAATGCAGAATGTGCACAGCTGAGTTTGTGTTTGTTCCACCCACAGAGCCAGAGGAGCGGCTGTGTCCAGTGTAACTGCAGGGTTAACCCCAGCTGTGTGATGTGCGGTGGCTGGCCCACCCCCAGAGAGGACCCTCAGTATGAGCTGCCCACCCTGGAGCGCCTGTCAAGACTGGATCTTGGCGTCCACCCCATCCTCTCCTTCCCTGACGGTCAGTGCTGGGCTCCTGGCTCAAAGGACAACTCCGTTTACGCAGTCATTTCCTACTTTACATGTAGAGGGGAAGACAAACAAGGAGTGGCTGTAGAGAGACTTCTGAGCAGGAAGTTCTGAGAGAACACTTTCAGACAATCTTTTCTATCTGTGACAGTGTCCTATTCCTCTTAATAAGAGTTGTTTTCTCCGTGCCGGGCTCCTTTTACTGTTCAGTGAGAGTAATGTCCAAATATTGTTTCACCTTTGTATCATTTATTTTATCTGAAATACAAAACATGAACTGCTTCAGCCTGATGCATAATTGAGTCCAAGTTGTATTTACAACCACGAGACAACAGTGGGTTTGGCTCATATAGTAATTGCCTGTGGCTTATTTTAAATCTTGCATGCCATTGTGAATCACTAATGTTGAACTGCAGATGGCCAATCTGAAGCATCCAGCTTTTCGCTTCACATTTGGTTTCATGCTCGTGGAATCTCCTAATTTAGTGTTTTAAGGCTTGGCCCTCTTGTGTTTACTTCTCCCTCAGACGTTTGTATAGGCCTCCGTCTGCAGCAGGTGATGAAGAGCCAGTGGCAGACCAAGTCGCTGGAGAGGAGCAAACCACTGAAGAAGCTCTCCCTCAAACACAAGCTGTCCTCGTCCAAAGAGAAGCACAAGTTCACCAACTCACTTATGGCAGTCAGTAAGTACAAATGTCACAGAGCCACCGAGTCTCCTGGCCCCTTTAACAAACAGACAAACATGTTTACACAGGGAAGTGCAAGTTGTCTAATATCCTTCAAAAGACTTCAAACTGTTCCTCATCACAAATAAACATAAGAGATGACGGAATTAATCATGAAAGAATAAGACACAATCACCATGAGGTTGTGAAATAACAGTGAATTCTTAAAACTCATTATTATGAAAGGTTATTGCATCCTGCGTCCAGATTTTATCATTGTTCTTATTTCACAATGTGTGTCCCAGTATTTCACAAGGCCTCAGACAGCTCTGTGATTGGCTGCTGTGGCCCGGCCCCAGTAGTACCCGCCGGTGTTCTTAGAGCTCTGCAGTGGCTCTCATGGTTTCTTCTGTGTCAGGAGTGAAACATTCTCACATTTCATACCCACTGGACTGAAGCTCTCACTGTCGCCCAACGGCTGCGTGAACACGAAAATATTTCACTTTAAAGCATTTGTTGAAAACTCCCCGTCTAACGATAATGTGCCTGGTTGCTGGCGTTGCAGGACTGGGCCACTATAAGAACCGTGCTGAGAAGCCGAGGACAGTGGACAGCAGCGTGGGCCTGGGCAGCGCCGTGCTGAACGCGGCCAGGCTGGAGGGCCAGGCCGTGTGCAAGACGGAGCGGCTGCAGAGCCTGTCCACCCCGCTGGGACCCTTCGACAAGAACTACAGCCGCAAGAGGTTACGAGAGCACTCGCTGGACAGGACTGACTGTGAGTGTTCATGAGTGGACCCTGCTCACAGACGGGCTCGTGTGTCGCTGCTGTGAATGAGTTTGTTTGAATCAGAGAAACTAAGCAGCCGTGTGATTGTGTCTCGTCTCCTCCAGCCTCCCCCAAACTCTTCGTGGACTCCAGCAGCCCCTGTCCAACTCTGGCCAACATGCACTCGTCCCTCCACAGCCCCCTCACCCGGCAGCTGTCCACGTCCTCAGAGAACTCCACTCCGCTGGGCCCCAGCAGTCAGAGCGTCCCCTGCACACCTGTAAGCAAACTCTGGGCCACGTCTCACCTCCTGTTTACATGTTTCATGATGTGATAATGAACTGGATCTTTAAAGATGTCAGTGATTCACATCAGCTCCCAGCTCACACGCTCTTCATAACCGGACCGAATGTGATCATGTTGAAGGCTCTAGTCTGAGTCTTGTGAGTGAAGTGTGAGATTAAAGTTTGAGTTTAGTGATAAGAAACCCTGTAAACAGAGAACATGTCGCCTGGTCCCAGTCTGATGTCACACACTGTCGACACGCAGCAGTGTGATACAGTGAGTCGGAGGGCAGGTGAGAAAGAGAAACTAAACTCAAACTGAAACTTCATTTGCTTGTTGGGGTTTTTCAGTTTGTTTTTCTGCGGTTACTGTAGCAGAAAAGGTGTCAGGAAGCAAAACAGTGAGCCGCCACAGAGCAAACAGTCGTCAGAGCAGCTGTAGGTTCAGGTGCTGCTGCGCTCTCCTCTCACACCGAGTGGAGTCCGTCCTGTCTCCTGACACTCTAACAAATACCTTCAAACTTCTCGTCTGTTACAAATCTTCCTCCAAGTGACACAACATGAAAACCTTTCTAACATAATCTGTAGTTTAACACACTGACAGACAGACAGAGTACTTTATTAATCCCTTTGGGAGGTTCTCATATATTCTCATATATTGCACTGTTTAAATATAGAATACAAAGTATAAAATAGAATAGAAAATAAAAATATATAAATCTGAAAATGGACACAATAAATTAGGCAGTAGAGGTAGCAGGAATTTGAATCAAAATAGGCACTTGTAGGAGATTAACAGAAAATATGCATACATGTATGTGTGTACCTGAGTGTAGCAGCAGTGGGTATGGAATGCTGATGGTAATGATAATGATAGAGTGCATATGGTAGTATAATATAATAAAATAATATAATATAATATAGCATGTAATAGTAGTATGATATAGCATATACAATGTATAACTGATCTTGACTTTAATTCAATTATGAAAAGTTGTGAACTGAGCTTCTACAGTGACTTACTGAGCTTGATATTTTAACATGACAGACCATAATACTGAGTGATACAGCTGCAGTAAATGACAGATGACAGATGTTCACCTGCTCCTCTGTCCCCCAGCAGCAGCCCATCAAGAGGAGGCGAGGTGAGAGCTCCTTCGACATCAACAACATCGTGATCCCCATGTCTGTGGCTGCCACCACCCGGGTGGAGAAGCTGCAGTACAAAGAGATTCTCACACCCAGGTAAACACCTGCGCCGTGTTTGAAACCTTCCAGTGACTCGTCTGGGCGGTTTCCTGTTCCACTCGCCTCATATCCTCCATCTGAAACAGGCTGTACCTGCTGCCTCCCTCTGCTCACCTGTTCTCTCTCTCTCTCTCTCTCTCTGTGTGTGTGTGTGTGTGTGTGTGTGTGTGTGTGTGTGTGTGTGTGTGTGTGTGTGTGTGTGTGTGTGTGTGTGNNNGTGTGTGTGTGTGTGTGTGTGTGTGTGTGTGTGTGTGTGTGTGTGTGTGTGTGTGTGTGTGTGTGTGTGTGTGTGTGTGTGTGTGTGTGTGTGTTTGTGTTTGTGTGTGTGTGTGTAGTTGGCGATCTGTGGACATTTTCTCCCAGCCCATCACTGAAGAGGAAAATGAACGGGAGGTAGGTTTTCACTGACTCTGTTGTTTACTCTGAAACGTGTGGCTGATTTTCAATATTTAATAATAGACACTATCACCTGCACTGTTAAATATAAACCCGGATATACTGTCTGTCAGTGAGTGAACAGTGACACCTGGTGGCCAAACACCGTCAAGGTTATCTGTAATGGTTCAGCCGTAAACTGTCTGGAACAATCTGGCTGGGGATTTTCCAGACATCTGACCTCATGTAACATTCAGAGATGGAGCTGAAATGAGTTGTTTTTAATTGGTTTTGATCAGTTTTCTGCTGCTTGTCCAGATCCAGGTCATGTTTCATGATTGATTTCATTATATTATTGGGATATAAATGTCTTTAAATCTAGGCCTTATTGTCTCTGCTGCTTTTCATTGATCCTTCATATGAACAAGTATTAAAGAGCTTTCTCTGTTGTATTTAAATGTCAATCAAAACTGTGGCAGTTGATTCTGTTCGTCAATGATCAGACTCAGTTAGAGTTCTGATCTGAGTGAAGCAGGTGTGGAGGGTGCTGACGGTGTCTGTGTGTGTGCAGGTGGAGGACCTGTCAGATGCAGCCTTCACTCAGCTCCACCAGCCCTACGAGGACCAGGAGCGCTCCCGCTGGACTTGGATGGCTCTGGCTCCTGCCAAGAGGAGGGGCAGCAGGTCACTACACCACTTCACACACACACACACACACACACACACACACACTCACACACTCACACACACACACACACACACACACAGAGCAGGCAGGACAGCAGGCGTGACCTCAGCGTCTCCGTGTCGTCCCTCAGGTCGTACAAATCCGTGGACGGGCGGACCACGCCGTTGCTGTGCGGGACCAACCCTCCCACCCCTCAGCCCGCGTCCCCGGACCCGGGCCACTGCCCCATGCTGCACGACTACAGCCACGTGCCGTCGCCCATGAGTCCGGCCAGCCCCGACACCACCTCCAACCCCCACACCCCCTGCTCCAGGGACTCCCACCGGCTGCTGTCCAGCGAGGACACGCGCTGCTCGACGCCGGACTTCACCTTTGAGGAGCGGGTGAGCGGCGAGGTTGTAGAAATGTGGAAGATTTAAAGTTAGAAGTTTTCAGGGTTTCTCATCGACGCTGTGTGGTGTTTCAGACGGTAGCGCCGTGGGAGCGCCGCGGCTTCCCGTTGCCAGAGGACCCGGCCCCGGAGCCCGAGGCGGAGAGCGACCACGTCAGGCCCAGAATGCGCAGCATCTCCGGCTGCCGAGCGGCCGCCTACGGACGGCTCGACTCGGACGACACGGAGCCGCCCTGCGAGGACGAGGGCGCCCCCAAACACAAGGCCTCCACCCACCGATGAATGACTGACAGGCCGAGGTCCCCCCGCCCCCTCCCACAGCTCCTCTCTGGCATTAACAAGCAGAACCTCAAAGCAGAATAAGATATTAAATGGGTTCCTGTTGTTTGATATTCAAACATCAGTCTAATACTTTTCACAGTTTTTAGTGAACATTATGGAGATAGAAGCCTTTCCCTACACTTGTTTTTGTCACAGGAAAAAAAGGATAAATGTAAAAAAAAAAAAAAGTATAAAACAACACGTTACAAAAAATGTTTTCTGTAGTAGGCTAAACAATGTACATGGGGGCTTAGTGGTGTTTCATATGTCGCGTGTACACTTGTAGCGCACTATGTAGCGGACTCCTCAAAATATGGCCAAAGGGTGTTTTCTATTGACTAGTTTGCTTGTAATTCCCATGTACATTTTTAGTGGAGTGACAAATAACAAAACAAGAAAAAATACCCCCCTCCCCCCACCCTGCCCCTCCCCCTCATCCAAATAAACAGGTACATTTGAGATGTGGTCCCTTCTTCTCCCACTAGAGGTCGCCTGAAATCACCAGAGCACTTCTCCAACTGCCAAGTCCAGTTCTGTTGGTTTGCTTTCTTTGTTTTCATTCCTGACATGTTTTATTTGTATCTGTTCTGTCCGTTCCAGCGTCACACATTGTGTTTTTTGACTAGTAAATCATTCCTTTACCTTCTGGACAGTGTCCTGTCTCCTGTCTCGCCCCGCAGCCTCCTACTCTCAGTTCTGTTAACGAGGGCGACGGCGTAGAGGAGCGGGGTGTCTTTGAGCACTTGCCCGACAGAAAGCGCTGCTGCATGCTGAGAAACATGCTCATGTTAGTCTTATCACAACAGCACACAGTCAGATTTCCAGTTATTGAAGAAGTAATAAGGCAGGTGACGGGGATGATTGTACCATCTGCTAACTTCACTCCCTCCTCCTCTTTGCGTTCAGTCGTTACTGTATTAGAAAAGTTAAATTGTGGCAAAATAAAGACGTAACACACTCACCCCCCCCCTCCTCTTTTTTCTGGTTCAGCTTGACAAGTTTTCTCTTGCAAACATTTCAAATGTAGCAGCTCTCAGCTAGAAGCCACCCCGAGCTCAGGTTTTTCAATTTAAGGGAATCTTTTCTGCTGTCTCATAGTTTCAGATTGATCCGACGGAGACGACTCTGTTGCAAGATGGATTTTGTTTTCTGCCGCCCCCCCCACACTGTCATAACCACACTCTCTGCCCCTCCCCCGCCCCCTTAAGTAACTAATTGCTATGCAAAAAAAATCTATAGTTGTTTTCATTTTACACCTCTTTTTATGCCACAGCCATTCAATCACTGTTTTTTCCTTTTGTAGTTAAGATGTCAATGTACCTGTTTGATTGTTGCAGCAGTTAACCTAATCAAAAAGCAGAATTGTTTTCTTTTTTGTAAATAGTACCATTAAAACATTTATGTTTAACTTGGCCTAACTGTTCTGTCCTCGAGTCCTTCAGTGTGAGAGCTGTCTGGAATCACTTCAGACAGAGCTGCGTGTGTTCACGACCCTTCACCACCACTGTGACGTCATAGCATTTATTTTCAAATACACATATACAGCAACAAGAATCATCATAAACCAGTTATTGATAAAATGCACAATAACGAGAACAATCACATTTCCACAACTGTACAGCGTCAGAAGTAACTGAAAGAAGGTGACGAGTTGTTGTTACTGCACAAACCTCTCCCTCTGCTCCGGCACCGACCTGCGCGCAGAGGGACCCACCGAGGCACACACACTTCACCACACACACACACACACACACTCAGTGTCCTCCGCCGTCCCTCGGCAGCACGTCTGTCCTGCACACCGAGACGAATGTGGTCGAGTTGAAAAAGCATGCAGATAATGTTGCAAGCAAAACCCTTAAATCCTACGTGTCTGCTCTTAAAGAAGCGTCTGAGCCTGATTTCATCTCGACAAACACAGTTGGGAGCAAAGTGTGGGAAACTTGATCATTGGAGTCCTACATCAGTGTCCGTCCAAACCCAGAGCGTAATATAAACAGGATATACAAAGAGACCACTTAGTGAACGGGAGGCGACGAGCAGACTCTGACATGAGTCGCATGCGAGAAGATCTTCTATTAATGCGAGTAATAGTGATGAGTCACCAGGAAGATACTGATCCACATCAGGACACTTCTGAGCACATGAACGGGGAGGTTTTTTTTTTTCTTGTTACAAATTGGCTCATTAATCTCCAGCTGGTTGCATTCATGTCAATTAAAACCAAAAAAAGATTATTTACAGGAAAGAAACAACAAAATCTGTTCTAATCTGTGGCCTTGATGTGAAGAACACTATATGGCCAAAAGTAAGTGGACAACACTGCAAACTCAATTTTTATATTCTTTTGATCTGTGGTTGTTTTTCATGGTTTGGCCTCAGTTCAGCTGAATCTTGACTGTGTTTCTGTGGGATGAACAGGATGAGAACCAGAACATTTCAACCGCACAGAATCATTTTGTGACCTTTCCTGCCTCTAAAACGTTTTCAAAGAAGAGTTTGTCTCTGTCCTGTTGTAACATGACATCACCCTCATGCACAAACTCAGCTCTGTTCAGAAGAAAAGTTTCCCAGTTTGGTTTGAAAGAACATGACTCAGTCGGAGCTGATCACCAAACGTCAGTGCTGAAACCTCGTCAATGCTCTGGTGTCTGAATGAGGGAAAATCATCTGAATTCAGGCGTCCACATACTTTTGACCATGTAAAGCAACCAGCTGATGAATCCTGTTTCTACTCAGCTCAGGTCTAATGATCGACTGGCCGAGCCGATGATGTCACTGCTGCACTGTCTCTTTCAAATCCCTCGTCTCAACTTGACTCAATCATCCATCACTTTTACAACACTCGTATTCACTCCGGCTGAGTGATGTTTAAAACACTAGTTCTTCAGCCTTTAAAGTGAGACCATGCGACGTCTGAGCGGTGAAATATCACCAGCTCGTTCTTCACGTGGTCTCACTTTAAACAGCTGCATGGTTCAATAATGGCGACGAACATTCTTCTACCTACCTTTAATGTGCAGTTTAAATACTGTGATCGATGATGAACTCACCGTCCTCGTCAGAATTTGGCCATGAACGTTTAACACTTTAACTGCCTTAAGGTTAATTCAATGGAAGCTTTAGCGCATTTACAACAGAGCAGTAACAAAAAAAAAAGAAAACACTGACAGTAGCAGGCACGATACAAATGTTTCTTCATATCAAATACATGTCATATATCCACAGAGTACGATTATAAAACTGTGCCCAACACAAACCAAAGTTTCTACTCTAGCCGTTCAGTTTTCTTTTTTCTTTTTTTTTTTTACCCAGGATGCACCTCTGTGACCTACAGCAGCTGGAGGTGCAGCCCATGTCGGGACGACACAAAGCAAAGACAGCAGTGAGGTCTGAAGCTTTTTTTCATTTGCTACTTTTCTTCTAACAGATCGGCTCCTGACGAAAAAACCCTGCGACTGCTCCCGGGCACAAACCTGCCTGCATCTCCCTCCAACGTCTGCGCTCACAGCCCAACACAAGAAGAAAACATCAGGGGACACCCATCGAGGGGACGAACTCTCTACGAGGTTCACAGTCCATGTGACAGGAAACCAGGTGCTGAATGAGGCCGGGTGGACCGGGGAGAATCTGAGGGGGAGAATTTAGCTCTGCTGGCTTCTTATACTCTTAAAGGAGATTTACAAAAGGTAGAAAGAGCAAATAAAGAGATCAGAGACCACAGAGAGAAACGAAACACAGTTTGGCCTACTCGTTAATTTTTTTTCTCTCCTCTACAAGTGAGAAGAGTTTCAAAGGTTAGTGAAGGGGAAACAGTGATGGGAGCTAAAAAAGTCCAGTGAAAAGAATGAGGAAGGCATCACGACTCCTCTACGTGTGGCGGAGGTGGAGGTGGAGGTGGAGGAGGAGACGAAGGGCGGGCGGGGGGGGTGCGTTCACAAGCCTTGTTTGGCCAGGGAGGCGGACACCTGGTCGGCCAGCGTGGACAGCTGCGGGGAGTCGGCCATGTTGATGCTGCCGGAGGACGACACGGTGCTGAGCTGGTGGGGGGAGTCTTCCAACGAGACGATCTCGGCGCCGTGGTCAGTGCGGGCCTTGGCCGTCTCGCGGAAGCTCAGCTTGTGGCTCTCAATCTGCGGCGGGAGCACAGGTGGAGGTCACACACGCTGCCTGAATCATCATGACTCACCTGCTGTCGAGCGCCCTCTAGTGGGCGACAGTATGGACACAACTGTGCTGCTCATACACAGCAGGGGGTCGAATGTTGCTCTGTTCCCTTCACTGACTGAGCTTCAGGGTCGCTCTGCCCGGCGTGTTCGGATCACGAGAAATAATCAGTTATTAAGATTGCAGATTTGTGTTGACAAATCTGTCACATACACAGAAGCATGTGTGAAATTTTGAACCATTTAGTGTGAACAGATGAAAAGTTATCAGCCATCAAACTCTGGATGTGTGATTGTAACACTGGTTTCTATGCTAAATATGAGGCCACGCCCCCTTTTTTAAGGCTTAATATCTCTGTAACTAGTGGAGACATTGGCCTCAAATTTTGCACAGCAGTTATTAGTAACAAGGACGTTATAATAATAAAATATGAAGCAAATCTGAGCTGGTCATTCGGAGCCTTCTGCTGATTTGTCACGGACTTACCCAACTAAAAATAAAAATACAAACAGCTGCATTTATGAATGAGAACTTTTGTGCTGCTGTTTACTTACAGGAGTCCTCAATCTTTATGAGGGGGTTCGTCAGGAGGGGGGTGGTGGGAGCTGAAGGGACAGTCTGAGGTGACTGAGGGGGGGTGACAGCGGGGGAGGGAAGTGAGGGGCTGTCTGAGGCGCTGCCCTCGGCCTCCTTCCCCTTCTCCCTCTACAGACGAGCCCCGGCCGAGGAGAATGACAAGACAGGCAACAGAAACACGTGATGGCGTCAACAGAAATCAAAAGGCGACAAAATATACATGAAGAACTGAAACAGACAAGAATCAACAAATCAAAGTGAAACCAGCTGGATGAGACGATGGAAGCTCGAACAAAAGAGGGAGGAAAGCGCTGATGTCAAACTCAGGAGGACGGATGAGACACGGATGATGTGTGTTTCTGTAATGTCAGCCATGATGAGGTCACTGTTATTGTGTGTTGCATTGTGGGAAAGAAAATGTCCGCTGGCTCCTTCATAAACTAAAACAGGAATTACAATATTATCTATTTTTAATATTATAAATCAGATCAGGTGTCCGTGTGTTTTTCAGCCCTGAGTTTTGCCTGCAGTCCTAGTTATAGTGTGTGAAGCCTGAGAGGCGACATCCAGGGCAAAATAACACATGTAAAGACCCTGTTGCTGCCTTAAGGCTTGTTTGCTGTGAACTGTAATAAGATGATTCAGATGAGTGTATTAATGTTTTGATCTGCACCTGAAGACCTCAGTTCATTAAAATATGAGGTTGTTTGTGTTTTTAAAATTGTAGTTTCTGTTGTTTCTGTTCACACGTCCTTGGTGTTGCTGCGTCTGACGTGTGAAACTCGCTCTGTCGCTGACTTTGTTTCAGCCACTGAGCCTGTGAGGGGTCGGCTGGTCGTGCTGCGTTCAGGCGACTCTGTGACGCTCTCACCTTCCTCTGTCCGCCTCCAGGGACGTGGCCGATGTTGTCCAGAGAGCCGACCTTAGACTGGACTTTGAACTCCAGCTTCTCGTTCTTGATCTCGATGTTTCCACCGCCTGAAAACAGAAATGTATTTGTATTAGAATGAGGCGACAAACAGGCAACAGAGAAGAGAAACAAACACAAAGGTCAGTTATGGAACCATTGTTAAATTCAGAATCAGACTGAAGTAAAAGTACACATGTATTATCAGCTACATGTACTTCAAGTATCAGAGTCAAAGTTGTGATAGATTCTCATTCTAACATGATCAGATCAACCAATGAGTGAACAGGACTGAAGCTGCTGGAGGCGGAGCTCGGTCTGACTCCTCCTCTCTTTCCTCTGAACACGAACGAACCTGGTTTGTGGCGAATGTTGTCTTTCGATCCACATTTAGACGTCACGTTGCTCAGGTCGATCTTTTTGTGCACGATCTGAACCTGTGACGAGGCAGAGCAGAGAAACACGGCGTTAACCACGAGAAACAAACTCGTGACTCTGAGCTCAGTTTGCATGCGACTACAGGAAGTGACCTCAGAGCTGTTAGTCAAAACACACATCAACACTGGTCCTACAGGTGAAGAACAGCAGGTTAAAGTCTCGTGTTATCGTCCGTCATCGCTGCAGAACAATGATCCAGACTCAGGTTAAACATGTACAGTTGAATGGATCATTCTCTGCATCCTTCATCCTGCTCATGGAGATGAAAGCCACACCCTTGTCTCAGTGACCTCGTGTCAGACTCTCCTGTCGACTGGCTCCGGACACAAAGCGCTCGTCTCTCAGCTGAGGTCACGTCAGCGCTCGGCACCGCAGCCTCAGCTCGGTGCACGAGGACAGAGACTCTTTGTTGCCGAGCAGAGGCTCCTTCTCCACAGATTCATGAGCTCATTTGATCTCAACAGGGTCAGGATTTTATTTACAGATTTTCCAAAACACGGTTTCATGCATGTTGTCTCAGGGGCCGGTTTGAAGGGGGAGGAGTCTCTGAACATCGATCACAGTCAAAGTGACGAACACAGATTCAACAGAGTCATCAAGCTTATGTGAGAGCATGAGCATCACATCACTGTTTACTGAGACAGCAGAGATAGAGAGAGAGAGAGAGACCAGAGAGAGAGAGACAGCAGAGAGACAGCAGAGAGAGAGAGAGAGAGAGAGAGAGAGAGAGAGACAGCAGAGAGAGAGACAGCAGAGAGAGAGAGAGAGAGAGAGAGAGACAGCAGAGAGAGAGAGACAGCAGAGAGAGAGACAGCAGAGAGAGAGACAGCAGAGAGAGAGACAGCACAGAGAGAGAGAGAGAGACAGCAGAGAGAGAGAGACAGCAGAGAGAGAGAGAGAGAGACAGCAGAGAGAGAGACAGCAGAGAGAGAGAGAGAGAGCAGAGAGAGAGACAGCAGAGAGAGAGCAGAGAGAGAGAGACAGCAGAGAGAGAGACAGAGAGAGAGAGAGAGAGAGAGAGAGAGAGAGACAGCAGAGAGAGAGAGACAGAGAGAGAGAGAGAGAGAGAGAGAGAGACAGCAGAGAGAGAGAGAGAGACAGCAGAGAGAGAGAGACAGCAGAGAGAGAGAGAGACAGAGAGAGACAGAGAGAGAGAGAGAGAGACAGCAGAGAGAGAGAGAGAGACAGAGAGAGAGAGAGAGAGAGAGAGAGAGAGAGCAAACTGTGTCTGCTAACTAAAGTACTGCACTCAAGCACACATTCAAGGTACTTGTACTGAACTTGAGTAGTTTCATTTTATCCATCGTTTTACTTTGACTCCACTACGTCTCAGATTGAAATACTGTACTCTGTTACATCTGTCTGGCCGCTTCAGTTACTAGTTACTTTTCAGATTCCTGTTCCCTTCGTGTCCAGTGAAAACCTCGTATCTCCAATTTGAATGTTTTTTGATAAAGTGAAGGATGAAGTTTTCCTTTCCTTCTCTGAAGCTGAATCAACTCTTTAAAAAGCCTCTTGGATCAAAACCCGTCGACACAAAGCTGGAAACAGGCTGATTGTGTAGAGATACGTGGTTTTCACAGGACGACCGGGCGACAAGCACATGATGATCTGACAGAATATGATGCTCGTCTACAGCAGGAAAACATTAGATATTAATCCAGAAACAACAGATAATAATTATTTACATTATTTATCTATTTCTACTTCTTCCACCTGTGCAAATATTCAACTCTGAGACTGACTACATGCACAAGGAAGCTACAGGTGTAAAGTGCATCTAAAGTTCAGTGTTATTCAAGTGGTCAGTGTGAAATGCTCATGACCGTCTATAAGTTTAATGATCAGTCTGTTAATCTGTTAATAGGAGTGTTAACAGTGTCGAGGTTTCACACAGACACGAGGCTTCGTGCACATCCCGCTCCTCCGTGAAGATGCATTCAGCAGAAGCAACAAGGAGCCACAGCTGCATCTACTCACATTGCCTCCACCGGGGACATGTTTTATATTATCTTTGGAGCCGCACCGGGACTGCACATTGCTCAAGTCCAGCTTCTTATCAAGAATCTGTACCTGGAGAGTCGATATGTGGGAGAGAAGACTTGGTTATCCTGGAGCTGAGGGGGGGTCTCATCTGGAGAGGAAGCTAGGTGTGGGGGGGGCGAGGGGGTGAGAGCTAACCAGGGAGGACTGAGACCACCTGCTGGTTCATGGTTCACATTCTAGACTGGACTCTAATCCAGCTTCTGATCAAAGATTTGAACCTGGACAAGTGCAGAAGTGGGCGGAGTCACCGGGAGACCGTGTCAGACCGTGTCAGTGTAAAGACAGGAAGTGACTGTGCTCATGAAGAAAACACCATGAAGACCCTCTCTCCGAGGCTTCGACTGCCTGAGCTCAGTGAAAACACAACAAGGAGCCGCGTCCCGCTGCTCACCTTCCCTCCGCCGGGCGTGTGCTTGATGTTGTCTTTAGAGCCGCAGCGAGACTGGACGTTAGCCAGGTCCAGCTTCTTATCCAGGATCTGAACCTGCGGAGAGCGAGAAGACAAACGCCGCTGGTCAGACGTCGGAATGAGACGAGCTGCAGGAGGAGATGAGCCCAACAGGAGGAAGATGAGATGATGAAGGGATGAAGATGTTCGTTAAAGCTGCCATCTATAACTCTGCCTGTTTGTTGAACCTGCTCGTGTTCGTTACTGCAAAATATACAAATACTGTGCAAAAATTCAGGTGCACTGGTTTAGTTTTTAACACATTCTATTGTTGGTGAGACCCAACATGATACAGCATGTTTTAAATGGACTAATATGAGTTTTTCATGACACATAAATGTCCATTAAAATCACTATAAAGCAGCAATAAAACGTTACAGATGCCAACTTTAATCCGTTCAAGCAGTGAACTGTTGGTTAAATGCACCTTGAGCTTTTAGTGCCAAGCTAATTGTTGTGTATGTGGTCTTATTGTTGAGCAGACTGTCCATCTTCTGATCATGAGTTTCAACATGGAGAAACAAGAGAACACTTCCTGGTTTGTTTTTACCAAAAGCTGGTTTTGATGATCATAACTGCAGAGACACTCAAGAGTCTGGTGTTGAGTTCATCCCTCAGTTACTCACATTGCCGCCCCCGGGTACATGTTTCACATTGCCTTTGGAGCCACACTTAGACTGGACATTACTATAGTCCACCTTCTGATCAAGGATTTGTACCTGGAAAAATGAAAACGTCAGCTTTTAGATTTGTGAGCGCAGACGACGGTTCGACACATGAGCTGTGAAGCCTGAGAGAGAGGGACTGAAAGAGCTGCAGTGTGTGTGTCTGCATGCAGGGAGGGAGGGGGCAAGGGACTTTAAACCAGTAAGAAATATGTAGAATACACTTGTTTTATGTTCATCCTCTGTTTGTCTGATCTGACATTTAAACATAAAGACTCTAACACAGAGTGAACTGATCCATAAATATCACAACTCATCTTCTAAATTTTAGCAGTAAAACATCTGACATGTGACTTTAGTCTACACACAATTAGAACAAAGACCTGTGCTGCTTTAATGCTAAAACAGACCTCACACACACTCTGCAACCACAACACAAGTACACACACTTTTACACACACACACACACACACACACACACACACACACACACACACACTGGAAACATCTAAAAGGCCGATTGGAGTTTTAGTTCCACAAACATTTCTGAGGTTCGGCTGAAAGCAGAAATAAACTGATTGGCTGATTCAAAGCTCAGTGGGCGGAGTCATTTTATTTTTAAGAATTTATTTTGGACGAATCAGACGTGATGTTTTTATCTCGTGTAGTGAATCAGAGTGGACGACGCCACATCTGGATCTGGATCTGGATCTGCCCTGAGGCTCAAACCTCCAATAAGCTCATTTCTCCCTCCAAAGAAGCTCCGCCTCCAAAAATGTTTAATTGGCTCTAAAGCTCTGATCTGTACAGTGGAGGCCTGGACTGTGACTGTGAGGTGGAGTCGGGTGTGAGAGCTGGACTCAGATACCTTTCCCCCCCCCGGCTGGTGCTTCATGTTGTCTGTGGAGCCGATCTTGGACCTGACGTTCTTCAGGTCCGGCATGGGCGCGGCGGCGGCGGCGGCCAGAGGAGCCGGCGGGCGGCCCTTCAGCGAGCCCGGGGATTTGGGCGTGGAGCGAACCACGGCCACCTTCTTCACCTTGTTGGCCTCGGCCGCCGCCTTCGCAGACAGAGCTTGGCTCGAGGGAGACTTCGGAGTCCCGGGGCTGCTCTGTCCGCTCTGGGCGTCTGCAGCAGGCGGGGGAGCGACGGGTCAAAGGTTTGAAACACAGCAACGTCACAGATGGAAGGAAAATAATGATAATAATAAATCCTACAAACAAACACTAGGACTCCAGTGGCTAAAAACTGACCAAGTTTGATCCAGTATGAACCGGATCAGACTCTGGTTCTGTGGCTACATGAGACTAATATGATCTCTAGTGATTCTACTTTCTTTATTTTTACCTTTGTCATTTTTTGGAGTGGGAGGTTTCTTGGCACTAGCTGTATCACAAAAAATACGACACATCATAAGTAATCCTTAAATCTTACTGCAGTTATCAAAATCAAAAAGGATTGAAAACTGGACGACAGGATTAAAGGTGACGTCGTTCTGTACCTGGCTGAGCTGCGGTTCTGACAGAAGTTTTGGCTCCAGGGGTTTGAGACTTTGCACCGAGACTCTGAAAATCAACAACACAACCGAAGCGTTATTTCGTTCTCAGATGATATTTATTCTACTTGTTCTGATCTGGTCAATCAGACTCAATCAGTGATGAATGAATGAGGTGTTAGTGATTAAAAATGAAATCAGTGCAGGTTTGGATTCAGCCTCCTTAGCTTCTCCACATCCTTCACCTGAGCATCCGCCCACTGAAGCGGACTCAGGTCCAGACTCCTGTACTTACTCCGGGCTGCCTGGGCCCTGTGCTGCTGGCTTTAATGGGGATGGAGCTGGGGCCGTTTCGGGAGGAAGCGTGTGTTTTGCCGCCCTTGGTGACCACGGACGGTCTTTTAAGAGAGGAAGTTGGTTTGGTGGCAGTTTGAGTCTTTTTTTCATGAAGAGGGAAAATGAATAAAGAAAACAAAAGCTCTAATGACAACGACCACAAAGCAAAAGAAAAAATAACTGAACAGATGAGAAATGATGGAAAATAAAGATTTGAAAAATATAATGACGAAGGATAATTCTGCTTCATCACAACTCGGCTCTCATGTTGATAGACTTGTCCATCTTTTCTATTAGTTGTAAAACTGAAACAACGCTGTGAAATAAATGGAAAGTTGATCCAGGACATAATCCAGGAAATAATCTTGTTTAACCTGGAGATTTATTTTATATCTGATTGTCTGAGATGTTGCTCGTGTTTCTTTCTCCACTGTCGCCCCGACTTCAGCAATACAACATTATAATAACTGATAGAAACGATGGACGAAGCCTCAGAAACATGGTCCAAGTTGTAACAAAGCTGAATGATCCTTTAATAAAGGAAACGTGTGACACAGCTTCACTGATCTTCCTGCTCACGTACCTTATCTGCAGAGCCGTTATCCATCTTCGCTTGAGCTGCAGACAGAAGAGACAGAAGCTTTAAACTTTTCGACCCAATTCTTGGAAACTCTAACATCTATAATTCCTCCTTTATATCAACCCGAGTGAAAGACTTTTGCTTCCAGGTGCCTCGACACATTCTCACGGCAAAGAAAAGAACTGTGGGTGATGTAACGTGTGCAGCATGCGTGGAGACACAACGTGCCGGCGGGGAAACAGAAAGAGTGGCTTTGGGGGCTGCATGAACCGGCCGAGTGAGCAGGGGCGGAACGGAAAGGTGGGCAGGGAGGACAACAAGCTTCTCCTTAACGTCCAGAGACGGGATTCGGAGGGAGAGTGCAGCGTGACAGACAGCAGAAGCCGCGTTGGAAATGAAAGAAGTGGAAGGAAGTTAACTGAAGAGGACTCATGAACGTGACAGCAAACAGACCTTTGGGAATAGGAACCGGCACCAAAGACTTTCTGGCTGCTTGGGGGGGCGTGTTCTGGAGCTCAGCGGTACCGGTGGTCTGAGACTCACTGCTCCTCATGTCTGAGTCATTAGAAATGTCAGGCTCTGAATAGCTGGCCCTATGTGCCCATGAGTCACGGCTGCTGTTTTCAGACAACGTGCCAGATGGCATTTTGGTGAAAAGGCTATCCTTCTGGGAAACGTTCCTACAGCTACGAGCCGGATGAGGATCCTCTGAACCAGAGTCAAAGACTGAGGGACTTTGGACATGAGGGGGCTGTTGTGTGTCTGGGCTCATGTTGGTGCTTCCAGAGTTACTGCAGGACTTTACAGCCGCTCCGTCTTTCACTTGTTCGCCGACGACCTCCTCTACTACATTCGCCGACGAGCTTCTGTCTCCGATGGACGTCAGGTCTTCCAGCGCCGTGCTGCGGACCAGAGACAGGCCGCTCATCTCCGTCAGACACTCGGAGGCGTCCAGGCTGATGGCCCTCTGAGAGTCCACGGCCCCGGTCCACTCAGGACTGGGGACGTCCCTCCTCAGCTGCGACCGGCAGCTCAGGTCTTCAGAGGCCCATAAAGAGTCACCCAGCTTCTTCCCACACTCTCCCCCCGCCTCATTTCCTGGGTCTGGAGAGCAGGAAGCTCCCATGAAGTCAACGCCCTCGGCAGCAGCTCCGTCCTCGGCGGCCTTTGATCCCGCAAACGCAAACTCACTCCCGACTCCAGAGGAAGGCTTTGCTAATTTGTTTGGAAAGCAGATTAATGATGACATTCACAGCACTCGTTTTTCCATCTCCCCATTGAAACCAAAGATAATTAAAGAAGGGAACAGAACTGGGAAATCTGATGTCCAAAAAGGAAAATTCATTAACCAGAAAAACCAAAAAAAAAAAAACTGAGAGAGCTATAAAACAGTGAAGATGCAAGAGACGTGATCAGTGATGGAAAACAACCCGAGTTCACATGAAAGTAAAATGAGATGGAAATGGACGGTAATGCATCACACTGGGGTGACGAACAACAGATGATGCATTCCAGTGAACGGATGAACAACACAGCACTAAAACTTCTATCTTCAATGGAAACGTGATGAAAATAGAATAAAAAGTCTTCCTGAACTCGTTCTGGCTGTAAAACGATGCTTTTCCCCAAAAAAACCTTTGAACCATCAAACAATTAAAGAACTCTAATAATAAAAAAGTCTATTTATAGAGTTTAGAGTCTGAACATGAAGCAAGAACTTTTACAGTGTTTAATAAATATGATTCAATAAACTGATGATTTTTTTAAAAAGTCATATTATATTGATGCATTTATCTCGTGTTTAAATGACTAATTCATAAAATAGAAAAAAGAAATCTCGCAAAAATACTTATGAATCAATAATAGAGCTTTAATATGGAGAAACCAAATGTGTTGGGAAAAGAAATAAATGTAAATTAAAGTAGTAGTAGTCAAAGCAATAGTAATAGTAGTAATAGTAATAGTAGTAGTAGTATGTCAGTATTGTGTTTACAGGTTGTTTCCAAAAAATGAAATAAAGCAGCTTCATAAGATTTAGGAAACATTTTCAACACTGATTTTGTAATTCTCTGTTAAAATCATTAACTCGTCATCTAAAGAGAAAATGATTAAAATGACCCTTTCAAATGTTTTGATTTTTTCATTAGTTGTAATTAAACCCTGTAAAAGTCTGTAACGGTTCAGGTGCAACACCTCAGCAGCTGATACATGACACGCCGTCTGCAGACAGACTGCAGACGTCGGCTTCGTCCCCTCTGGATCATAAATATATTCATATCCACCTCCTGCAGTAAATACACTCAGTCTCATTCGATCAATAAAAGATAAAACACGGTACCTGTTGAAGCTGCTCCTCCCGCTGCTCGTCGAACATGAGGAGACAGAAGGCAAAGACATTAGAGGAGGATCAGTAACGACTTTCTGTAAATCACCACTCACTCAGTCAAACGCTGCAAAGAAACCGAGGCAGAGCCACAAACAGCACGTGTGCAGTTAGAGCACGAAGCCCAGAGCAAACAAGGGTTAAATATATCATCAAGAACATGGAGGTGAATATGCAAACGGAGGGATCAGGGTTCTCCTGCAGGTCTGAGGTGGAGCAGCATCACCACACCTCAGCTGGTTTCAACATTACTCAGGCTTCAGCTCCAGCATCTGTGAAACACATCACAGGGCCTTAAATCTGCCGAAGCCTTCGCTCCCAAATAACCAGGATGTAACCGTCTCTTTACAAAAACAAAAAAAACATCAGCATGAAGCAGGAAGAAAGAAGCTGCAGAACAAACCCAAATAAAAAAGCTCTTTTCCAAAAATGGTGCTGAAAGAAAAAGCTTCATTTTACAATCAGGGCAAACGTCAGAGCAGCTTTGGGCAGAAAACTCAAAGGAACAAATCAACATTTTGGGAAAAACACTGATTCACTTTCTAGCAGAAACTTAGATAAGATGATCGACACCATTCTCAGTTCTGTACGTTCAATATGAAGCTACAACCTCCAGCCAGTTAGCTTAGCTTAGCACAAAGACTGGAAGCAGGGGGAAACTGCTAGCCTAGATTAACCTCTTCTATTTTGTTTGTTAGAGTTGTACGAATACTGAAATGTGCTAAACAACAAGTCATGGTTTTATGCACAGATGGTTTGCTGAACTATTTCTGAACACTGTCAAATTGACAACAATTCAAGTCGATTAATTAGATAATTCAATATTTGTCATGTAAAAATACCAAAAGTTTGATGGTTCCAGCTTCTCTTGGACAAAACAAGACATTTGATGACGTCACCTCGTGTTTTTTCATCATTTTCTGATGTTTTATTTGCATTAATTGATTAATTGATCTGTAATTGCTCAACACTGTTCATCTGCAGATTCTGGCAGTGTTGGGAAAGTTCACTTTCTATATGAACTAGTTCAAAGTTCAGTTCAAACCTTTTAAAATGAACTAGTTCAGTTCATCGTTCATAATTCAAAATTGTGAACTAAAGTTCATGCTTCCCCAAAATGAACAATTTAGTTCTTTTTTAGTTCTTTTTTTTTTTTTTACGTTGCCACGAGCTACGAGCTAATTCCCGACTGTATGGGAATTAGTTTCTCAGTAAACGCATCCTCCTTCCTTGCACGAATGTGAATTGTGACGAGACTGACGACCGCTGATGACGAAGTTGGTAGAGCGACAGGCAGGACTTGCGGTTGCCAGATCGGGTGGTTATCCGCGACATTTTAATGGTCGTTTACCATGTGTTTTTACTGTTTTAGCTTGGTTTTTCGCCGAGGGCTCTTGAAATCTGGCACGAACGTAATCTGAACGAAATCAGAGTGCCGTTCAAGAAACAGCAGAATGAGTGCGTTCACAATTTAACGTTCATCAAGCAAAAATGAACGGGACGTTCACGTTCACCCAAAATATGAGTTTGTTCATGAACGAACGTTCTTTGAACGCGTTCGGGTACAACACTGGATTCTGGTGCCTTTGGACAGACGCTAGCTGTTTCCAGGCTTTATGCTAAGCTAAGCTAACCAGCTGATGACTGCAGCTTCATGTTGTTCAGACAGATACAGTGAGCAGTGTTGACGTTCTCATCTCGGCCAGAAAGCGAATCAGTGTCACGTCAGTCTCGTCTGTTAAAGATGTTAGAACTGAAGCACAAGCAGCTGAAAAGAGGCGGGAGCTCGCCGGGCGGAGTCGTACCGAGCTGCCCCTCCTCTTCACACGAGACGCCCTCGGTTTCTGAGAGCTCGGCCTCGGCGCCTCCTTCGTCCACAGGCGTCTCTGCTGTGGGATAAATGTGAGTCAGAAAACAGTTCAACACTAACTCTCTAATCTGACAGAACTTGCTCAGGTGGACTCGACTGAACCGGCTGTGACTCCACGCCTCCTGACCTCCTGACCCCGTGTTGGCTGCGACGGGTCAGTCGTGGTATTTCTCATGTTTTCAGGAGCTGTTGAACAGATCAAGGAGGCTTTTCAACCTGATGACCGTCCGTTGCTCTGAGCTCTGGACTTTGTGTCACTCAGTGTTTATGATCAAAGCGAGTTTGAGCCGCCGGATGAGAGAGGCTTTATTCTCCATGTTAGTCAGCCGAGGTTCTCAGGATAATAGGCTCTTATTGCACTTTGTGTGTGGTGACAGCAGAGCTCCATGCTCCTCGCCATCACTATAAATATCATGCAAATGAGCAGGTTTAAAGCATTCATTAACACACAGGGACGTTCGAACGGAGGCGGGTTAGAACTGAAGGCTGGAAATAAAAACTGAGGCGGAAGAAAATCAGCAAAGTAAGACGAGCGTGTCTTCCATTAAATCTCTGAAACGAAGCAAAGTTAATTTGAAAAAAAAAAAAAGCAAAAAATGAAGTGATAATCAGCAGATAAAAACTGAAACATGCTAAAGGAGGGTCAGGCTGCGTTAGCACGTCGTTGGTCGTACCGGCCGCCTCCTCTTCATCAGCACGGCCGCTCTCCGGCTCAGAGAGTTCAGACACCGACTTCAGCTCGTTCTCATCGAGCGCCGCTTCGTTCTCTGTGAATTCAAGGTGAACTGGAGGTCAAGCTCCAGGTTTATGTGAAACACTGAGAAAAATCAACCACGACTGATGTTCAAACAAGCCGTGAGGTCGAATGAAACCTTCATCAGTCAGATACAGGAAATACAACACAACAAAATCCTTCACTTTAAATCATGTGACAAGATTTTAGGAAAGATTTTGTCTTTTTAGAAAATAAACTTGAACAAGAAACTCTGACACTTAGAGGTTTTCACTGTTCATTTCGCTGGAAAAAGATGAAAGAAAGGAAACAATATTCAAGTTTTTAGACAAATGGCAATGATATTTTGACGAGAGCAGTCCTTTACACAGCAGGTTCCACTTTAACTTTAACACCACATTAAAATGAAGGCAGCGAATTTAGACAATTGAGTCGTCACAAATTCATTACTCATTTATTGAACGGTCATTGAAGGTGAGACAGGATATTTTGAAGGTCTGAGCTTTTCCTCTGCTGTTTTTAAAACGGCCACAGTGACAGAAACGATGTGAGTTTGATCTGCTGACACATAAAGAACCTGTTCCTGCCGACAGACGAAGTGAAACCACAACCACTGTTTGTAACTATGCAAATAACTCAGTGTATTTCTTTTCATGTTCATAACAACCAGAGTCACCTTTCACATCGTCAAACTGTCATTTTATAATTATAAAAATATTGATTAAATCTATGGGGAAAGAACTCCAGAAGTAACCAAACCAACACTAACACAGTTTATTCTACATCTCCTTTATTCTAACTATAACCAGCTAACTTCATTCTACAGATACTACACCTCAGTACACACAAGTCAATACTCACTGTGAGTTTTGGAAAGTGCAGATGGGCCTGACTCTGTGTGCTGCTTCCTGTTAGTGCAGGGCATGATGGGAAACGGGGAGAACGACTGCACTAGCGAGGGCTGTAAACTGGGGAAAGCTAGGCTACGCACTAATTAGCCACATGTCGACAGGAAGGAATGAAACTGATTATTAGCTGAACAAAGTGTCCAGACTGATTCTTCATTTCACAAACTGCAGCTGACGAACGAGATCGTCCCCTTTTTCACATCTTCATCTGTTTAACAAGCGCCTGTTTTCTGTGCAGCGTTAAAAGCCTGATTGTTTGCGACGTGAATCGGGACGGAGACGCGGCTCGTTCTGACCCAGATGCCTGGATTACAGAGCTGAGTGCAGCTGCGGCCGGGCTCTCGGGGGCCGGGCGAGCACGTCTTCTGTCCATTATGTAAAGTGGGATTAAAACAAAGCACAGTAGAAACTCGGGGCCTCAGAGTCCACACAGAGACTTTTAGGAAACTGCAAATCTAAATCCTGCTCTGTGAGATGAGCTAAGAATATATTCTGGGATTAAAGCGTTAACATGAAGCCGGAGTGATCGACCGAGCTGACCTTTAACCTCTGGGGTCCCAAAGATTACGTCAGCTGGGTCTGATGATTATTATCACTTAAAAGAAATTCTTTTTGTTGTTGTTTTTGTTGCTTTCACAAACCAGTTATTTTTATCTTTGTAAAACTCTGCTTTGTTTTCTTCAGGCTTATTTATGTGGGAGAGAAAATCTTGTCAAAACCACTTAGTAAATCTGTTGTAGCCTTGGAAACGGTTCATAATCAGAACAATACGTGCTTATTGTTTGGAAACTGAAACATTATGTAACTGGTGTTTTTAATAGCTCAGCGACTGAGAAACTTCTCAGAGAGCTGCTCAGTGTGAATCTCTGTATTGTCTGACCCGTGACATCATGATAAGAAGATAATGAACGTTGTCAGCAGGATTATGTCACCTTCAGACAGACAACAGCAGAAAGAACCTCGGCCACTCATTCACTTCAATGGGACGACGCACTGATGCAGCAGGAGGCTCCTGCACCAAAACTGCAGCTTGAACTCGGCCCAAGTTCTGCCGGACCGATGTGACGTCACCTGGTGAAGTCGGCCAATCAGATACATGCCAGCAAACGTTCTTTCAGATTATTTTGTATTGTGAACGCTGCAGTTTCAGACTCATGTCACTCAAACTGGACTCACATCATCATGGCTGCAACACGCCGCCACCAAGTTTCATTAAGACTCATTCATGAACAGAGGAAGCATCTCGTCACTGACTGTTCTGCTTCGTCTCGAGTCTGACCTTTCATTTTGGCGACTCCGTTCTCCTGGTGGTGCTGGTCGTTGATGGTCATGTTGGCTAAGGAGGAGCTCACGGTGTCTCCGGAGCCGTAGCTGTTGGAGGCGTTGTTCACGTAGTCCATGGCCGGTCGCAGGTCGGGCTGCAAAGGTTCAACACATGAAGATCAGAGTCCAGAACCAGAACTGGCTTCAAACATTACAGGCAAAGCAGCCGAGCAGGAAGTCTGGTTTCAGGGATTAAATATGATGGTGGCGCACTTCACGGACACTTTGAACCCAGTCCGTCACCGTGAAACGTAAACAGACACTGTGTCTGTGAAAAGCAGTTATTTATACATCCTGACGTGGGCTCGCTGCTTCATGTTACAGCCTGACTGATAAAAATAGGCCCTCCTGCCCGTGTGCACGCCGTCCTCTCCGTGATAAGTCGCACTTCCTAAACAACCACCTCTGAACAAGCTTCATGTGCTTCCTGTGCTGCCATGTTTCAGCGCAGAACAGGTCGCTAAGACGCTAATAAAGTGACACGAACCCGGCGGCTCGACCCGCTCCTTCGACCAGAGACATGAGCACCGCCTCAGATCTCATAAAAAGAGGATTAAACATCAGATTAAACCTGAGCCTCCTGTGACATCAGCAGTTTTCACTTTGAATCATATGTTTTTCCACTGGCCTCACACACACACACACACACACACACACACACACACACACACACACACACATACACACACAGGTCGAGCCAGTGTTGGGGGCTTATGTCGTAATCAGCGTCACCATCCAAACTGCTCTTTCCGTGTTTGTGTGATGATGCAGATTTGTCGGCCTTTGATCTTTATTTTCGCCCTCGTGCCAACTTCGGCCCATAGACACGACTCGGGTTAATCTCTGAGCTCCTGAAATCCTGCGGCGACGGTTCATAAATGATCAGTGGTCAATAAGATGCAGCAATGGAAATAAATCAGTATTGATCAAATACAAATGAAATAATGTTGCCATAAATGTTCGTTTCAGTGATGGAAAGTACGAAGTAGAATTACTCAAGGACTCGCATATTTTTCAGATACTTGTACTTCACTTGAGTATTTCCATTTTATGTTATATTGTAAATATTGTACTTTTTACTCCACTTTACTCCACTACTACATTTATTAAACAGCTATAGTTACTAGTTACTTTACAGATCAAGATATTAAATAAATCAATATATGAAAGTTTAATTTACTCGAGTACTGTTACTAAGGACAATTTAGAGGTATTTTATTTGAGTATTCCTATTTTATGCTGTACTGCATTTGTGACAGGTTGAAAAGAGAATGCATTTATTTTTGTTTAAAAAAAGGGAAAGTATTAAAAAATAGTTAAAATGTACTAAATGATTTAAAAATCGTTAAAATGTATTACACGATTTAAAACTAGTTCAAATGTATTTCATGATTTAAAAAGAGTTAAAATGTATTATATGATTTGAAATTAGTTAAAATGTGTTACATGATTTTAAATTTTTATTTGAAAGTTTAAAATGCTTCAAGGTTGTTCATTTTGTTCCCGATGTTTATGTTGTTTTATGAAAAAAAAAAACTAAGATTAAAATCTATTATTCAGTAATTGGCACAGTAGTCTAGATCTGATCTAGCAATCTGTGCTCGATTGCTCCTCCCTCATGTTTTCCTCATTCCTTTACCGGCTGTTGCTGAGGGAACATCCATCACTCCTGCGAACATTTCTCCCCTTTCTCAGGTATGTTGTGAAATAACGTGTCTGTAGTTACAATTTAAAATGTGTAAGAGTACTAAGTTAGTGGTTTTAGTTTAAAGTTGTGGAAATTGAATTGTGTTTTGTTTAATACAGAAAGAGGCACGCGGCCGAGTTTCTGCTCGTTAAGAAAGCTAGGCTAGCCACGCTAGCCACTGCTCGTTAAGAAAGCTAGGCTAGCCACGCTAGCCACGCAAGCAGCCGCTATTTTGTACTGAGTATGTTTGGTTATTTATTGATTGTTTATATGTTATTAATTTGTTTTGTATGTATTTGTGAATTGTTATTTTTTTGGCTGATTCTCCCCTTTCTCAGGGGCGAAACACATTACATTTCAGAGCAGACTATAATACTTTTTAATTCCCTGCTTTTCCCTGACAACTTAACTTAAATTACATATTCATAGTAATAAAACAAAATATAAATCAAGTGATCACATTGTATCACTAAAGGTTAAGATGAGACTTTATTGATCTTTTAAATTTACGAGCGACCCTGCCAACCCTACCCTGTAAATATAATAAACAAAACATTAATGAGCTTCAACATGTAAGTGAAAAAGACAATTATGTATCAATAATTTAAATCCACTGATATAACACTGTTATAATTTTTTGCTAATACTTTAAGTAGGATTTTAGATGCAGGATTTTTTCTTGTAATGGAGTATTTTTACTTTGTTGACCTGGAATTTGAAGTATTATATTTCTTCCTACCCTGCAGCGACGTGACGACACTCGATGTCACCGTCTCTTTACAGGCAGCGACGCCTGAACCGTTGCCATGGTTACTCCAACCAATAAAAGCTCCTCTAACGACACACTGGACTCAACTATGTGACCTTCAGTGTGTGAAACCTCCGTATCCCCTGACCCTGGATGTTTAAAGAGCTCAGACAGCATGAATGGGTCCGAGAGGCAAACGACTCACGCCTGAAAACAAAAAGACCACGATTTAAAACTAGTTCCTGCAGGAAGGACGCTCTTACACTTGAATGTTTGCGTTCAGTTTGTTTGTAAAAGGATGAGTCTGATATTTGACCTTCTACTGTCAAGGATTTCAGGAAAAGACCAAAACCAACAATTAATCATGTGCATCACAATCAAATGAATTATTAGAATATAAATATTGGTGACTCAATTTATGCTAATAAATTTTTATAAAAGAATAAATTAGTTCCTGCTGTCAGTGTATTTATACATCAGTCAATATTCAGGTTAAATGATTGAGCAATGATTTGTTACAAATACAAATAATGTTATATTTCTTATCTCTTTTTCAACAGAAGTAGTAGGGTGAAATATTAACGTGTTTTTATTTCTTGCACTAATATTTTAATGATATAAAAAGAAAGACTTTAAAGGTCCTCAATGGAAACAACCTCAGTGAATTCGTGTTTTTTTCATTTGGAAGCTGCGATCATTTTTTGATCTGTGGTCTCAGTTTCTCTGTCGATGACGTCCTGCTGTCCAACTGGAGCAGCAAATGTGGATTCATCCGCTGCTGAAAATAGTCCCTGACAAATCCCGTATTCCCTCCTGTTTGAGTAACGTCTGATATAAACTACAGTGACCAGCTTGTTTAGAAGGTTACTGAGCCTTTTTTTAAAAATGAAGCTTTATATTTGTGACTCATTTTAAAGGTTTTCCTCTTCAGCAGGAACCAGTGGGTTTAGTGTCGTTAGTAGCTGTTAACTTATTTCCATAAGTTCACTTACAACAACCTGCACAGCTGCATCGATCTCTTCCCCTCTTGCTGACATTTTTGTGGCCTTGTCTTTCGTCATTTTTCTGGCGCTGGTACAGGAACATAACATCCCCATTCTTAATCCTACCCACAAAGCCCTGATTGGCTCCAAATGGCGAAAACAGCCACCAGTGAGCTCGACACCAGACCTTTGAATCGGGGAAATAATCAGAGATGTCGGCAGCGATTCGAGGGTCTGGAGCCGCAGACGGCAGCGAGAGGCCGACTGACACGTTGGTGGTTTGAGTCTTTTTGCTGGGATTCGTTTGACAGTAAGAAAAGCAAAGACTAACACCAGACTTGTTGTTTAGAAAAGTGCATTTAGAGAAGGAGGACATTCTAAATGGGAGAGCGATGTTTGTGTGTCCCATAGAAAGTCGGATGAATGGCCGAGTCTGAGCGCTCACTCGCAGCTCCGGGACAAAACGGCCATTGTGGCATTACACATGACAGAATCCAAACAACAAGAAAGCTGCACCCTTGCCAACAAAGACAATCCCTCTGAGAAGCCGTTCGCTCTGCATCCGGGAGCTCAGACGGTTGGAGAGCAAACAAACCGACGGCTGATAAGAGCTGATAATCGAGTGTACAGAGGGATCGAACCAGTCTGAGCTCCATGTTACAGAACACATGTGTGAAACAGTTCAAGTCTGTGAACACGAGAGCTTTCATTTTCACCGACACACCCGTTTGTCTCCGGTTGTGTCGGGGGTCCAGACGGGGCCGGACCCTCCTCACGATTTGCTCTGAACACAGATTTCACCTGCTGCTCACAGGGAACACGACAGCCGTCTTTGTCGCAGCTTCGCGAGGGGGAGAGGCTGAAAGGTCTGCTGATGCAGCCCGTTCCTCTCAGGGGCGTGTGAAAATGTGATCTTGGCAGCGGCCCCGGCCTCCAGAGCAAACGGCTAAGACGAGGAGCTCGGTCAACAGGGGTGTTGACACAGCTCCAGGAGCTGAGCGTGAATCCAGACCTGCAGCCTGACGCCGCCTCTCAGCACAGACTCCAAGTGAAAGTTGATTTCTCCTCATAGGATTTCACACAAAGATTTCAGTTTGATAGTCAGAGAGAAAACAGGAGCATGAGATCGTCTGTGACTCCGCAGGAGGTTTGTCAGAAATAAAAACCAGTTATCGCAATTTGGGCTCCAGTCAACAAATCTTTGGAAACTTTCTTTCTTTGGTGTTTGAAGGTGTCGGTTTCTCCCAGGCATCAGGCATCAGGGTCTGATGGAAAGATGCTGGAAGATACTCAGTGTTTTCAGAGCTTGACCCATATTAGAGACTGGAAATCAGCATATTCTGAACGGTGCTGCTTCAATTTTGACCATCTTTTTATAAATCTGTCTCTTGAAAGTCCCGAGTGCAACAGTGAAGAACCAGAAAACAGAAAAGGTTTCCAGACAGATTTTATCCAGATTAGAGCCAAACATCCTTCACAGGACCGACCTGACGTCTTCAAACTTGCTTATGTGACACAAACAGTCCAAAAGTCTTCAGTTTAATGTCATATGAGAAAAAGAAAAGAGGAAAATCTTCACATTTCAGAAGCCAGAGACATTTTTAAATTATGAATCCATAGTTAAAGTGATTGATTTTCTGTCTGAGCTCTTCATCCAGAGCTGAAACTATGAGTTGATTAATCGATTAGTCGATTGACAGTGAGTTAATCGACGACCATTCTGATGATCCATGAACTGAATCATTTCACCAAACAAAAACAGCAAATATTCTGTTGAAATGAGAGGATTTGCTGCTTTCTGATCTGTTTGATCTTTTGGTTGGCGACTGTTGGACCAAACATCTGAAATCATCCTCTCACTGTTCTGAGCCTTCGACTAATCAATAAATCGACAGTGGTTTCAGCTCTGCATCGACATGAAACAGAGAAAAGCAGCAAATCCTCCCATTTCAGAAGCTGGAAGCAGAAAATATTCAGCATTTTTTTTCTTCATAAATGACTGAAAAATTGTCAATTCACTCGATGTCATCTGACTAATTGATTCATCATCTAATTGCTTGGGTGCTGAAACGGATCGAACCCAGAAACAAAGGCGTTTTGCTGCCGTGTCGCTGCCTGTGGCTCGGCTCACAGACGAGGATGCTGCTCTCATGCTTGATTGCTTCTGTATCTCTGACCTACTTTCCTCTCCCTCCCTCCCTCTCTCTCTCCTCGCTCGGCCTCCGGCAGCCACAGACCGACTCTACCTTCCTACTGTGGGCCCGGCCCTGCGGTGGAGCGGCTGCAGGTGGAGCCCGTTTCCATTTTGCCTGCATGTAGGAGCTGGAGGAGGAAAGAGCTCGCGGGGCTGCACGTGGCCTCCGAACACACGCCTTCAGCCGCTGCCACATTTTCCATCTTTGTTTCCACGGATGTGAACCACACCCTGCTACCTTTCCACTCATCCTCCTTCCACTTTAAAAGCCTCTTAAAACAAGATCTGCGTTACGTAATCGGCTGGACTTTCAGCTCCAGTTTGCACAGGAGCCAGAGACACGACGCTGCGATTCTGAGCCGACGTTCTCGAAGCGTGGAGTTCAAAATATGACGGATTCTTCTTCTGCTGTCCTGGTGCAGATGGTGCGCTTCAATATGTGCACGAGACCCGCAGCTACGATCTGGTGTCATTAACCAAAGTCCTCCGTCAGCATGGGGCCAATTAACTGAGCACGAGAATCCAGTTTAAAGCCGCTGTGGCATTTCTTCTTCTCTTTAACGAGATGACAAACACAAAGACGTCTGAGCTGCTTCGACTGTCTGTTCCTGAAGAAAGACCATAGACTTTGTGTTTAATTATCAACGACATGACTCATCTCATCACCTCAGGAGAAGCAGATCAGCTGGAGCTCAGCAGTATTTTCATTATCAATTAGACTGTTGTCTCAATTAGTGACGATCACAGTTCTTGAAAGGCGACATCTTCAAACTGTTTCCTTTGTTTGTCCAAAGCTCAGATACATTTATAATCTTCACACTGAGGAGCTGGAACCTGAGAACGTTTTTGTTCAAACAGATTCATCGACCTCTTGATCCAGAAGCAGAAATCTGAGTCAAATACAGTAAATCTGAGTCGAGTAAGAGCTCGACTGCAGAGAAGTCATTTGTGTGATGCCGTGGGTTTTTGCCAGATTAAGCTGGTCACGCAGCTCCTTCCAAAACGAGGCCGGTCGGATGCGGTCACCTCTGGACCCGAGCCGGTCGCCTCAGTCTTTGCTAACTGGAGCAACTGAGCTTGGATTCATTTCATAACCTCTGACGTTTGAGGCCTCGTCGCTGAAGCCGAGGACTCAAACTCAGAGGGATTGTTTCAATGAATCTGCAGAACTGCACTTTGTTCAAACGTGACCTTGATTTCAACTTTGACTGTTTGAAGGATATGAAATGAAATTTGTTAATATTTCATTAAGATTTTAAGAATAATGCAAATATTTCAAGTTTACACTGTTGTTACCTTCATCTCGACTGATGTGGTCGAAATTAATGTTCAACTTCGATTCAAATCAAATTATGATGAAATCGTTTCACATTTCTACTAAATAGCACCTGGCTTTGAGTTGTTGACAATAAAAAATGAGTTTTGTCTGTAACATTACTCTTTAAAATCTTGTATCTGAGTGTGTTGAGCCGATTGTTTCTGTCTCTGGTTATAACATGATGACAAACATCAGCAGAGACAGATGGATTGTTCTCTAGTTATGATTCTACAAAACCAAAACAAGGCAACGAAATAATTGGTCAAAATCGAGCTGTGATCAAATTTTGACTGCTTCTGTTTATTGGTAATGATGATAACAAAGAAATGTGTCATTTTAGAAGTGGATCATGTAAAATTTGCAAGAACTACAAACACCACAGTGCAGACTAGCTGGGGCTGGCGACGGAGATCGTTTCAGCTGAAGCTCATTTCTAGATTTTTTCCAATCTGGTTCCTCTTGTTGAAACATCAGTTTGATCCTCCAGCATCTTAATAATTGAGTTTCTTATACAAAATAAATAAGACAGAAGCTAAATTTAACCATGGTGGAGAAAAGCAGCTGCGCTCAGATGAACCTTCACCAACACTGAACATGACCAACAATGAACAGCTGATCTGACCTAATGAGAATGAGACGATTGGAAAAACTCTGAACTCATCCTTTAATTTGACTGACAGCTCAGCTCTGAGGCAGGGAGGAGCCAGCAGAAGCTTCCAGAGTCCAAACACCCAGAGAAAGACTCTGACATGTCTCTCACCATCATCTGGCCTCAGACCACAGGCAGGTCCGGGTCCCTGCCGCTGGACTGAGACCAGATCCTGAACCAGCACGTGAACCAGTCCCTGACATGTAAACCTGCACCTGGAGCCTCTGTGGGCTCAGGTCTGAGCCGGTCTGTGTGAGCTCAGCTCGGCCTCCGGACTCTCTCCTCTGTGCATCACATGAAAAATGGGCTTGGCAATTTGCGCACAAGAGGCGCATGAGTGCGACTCCCGCAACACGAGCCCTGTGAATAATGCACGAATGTGAACAAACAGCAGAGAAGCATGCAAATGGATGCAAAGCAGCAGAGGCTTGTTTTCGCTCTGAGCTGCAGAATAAAAGAAGCACATGTTTGCAGGGATGAAGCCGTTTAGGCCCGAGATGCGAGACAAGAGGCGAAAGATCCAGAACGAGAGAAAAGACGCAACAAAAAATCACAGTGACACAAAGGAAGAGAAGCCACGGCTGCACGAAGGGAGCACATCTGAGACACATGACTCTGAATTATTGTCCTTGTGGCATCCTCCAATAATGAGATTAGAAATATTGTGCAGATTAGTGTCGCTGCGGCGCGCGAACACGGAGCGGCTCCGCGCGCCCGGGCGCAGCCGCGGAGCCGCTCCGGAGGCTGAAGGACACCATCTGATGGAGGTGTTTTTCTGCTGGACATGAGGAGCTCCACCAGGCCTGGGTGGTGTTTGTGGGGAGGTGACTGCTCCTCCGAGCGCCGGAGACACGACGGACAAAAACGCGCTCCCGTGTGTGAGGATGAGGATCGATGGAGATGAAGATCACGCACGAACACGGGCTCGTTTTTAAAAAGCTGGAAGCTGCGGAGCGAGCGGCTGCAGGAGGATCCGAGCACAAACATGATGCAGGAAAAATGCATTTCATTCATGTGCATGATGTTTGCATGAGGCCCGACCTCTCCCAGCTCCTGCACCGGAGATTGGACCGATGGAGGCGCAGGAGGCACCGGCGGATCTCCCCCCGGTGCACCGAGCTCGGATCCGGCGGATTGTGCAGAGATGAGCCGGGTTTTCTTACCTGGTGCAGGCGGCGGTGTCGTCTCTTCAGCGGCGGTCGCTCACCGGGATCTCGCGGCTTGTCCTCGCAGTGCCACTGCTGGCCGGAGGGCGGCGCTGCGGAGCAGAAGACGGCCCGTGCTGAAATGCAACCTGTGAGCTCCCAGCAGCCACCTGGGCTCGGGCCTGCACACAGGAGCTCAGACATTATCAAACATCAGCTTCATGTTTTTAAACTGAGCTGGAGGAAATAATCGGATACTCTGTAACAAGTAAAAGTACAGCATTCAAAATGAAAGTACACAAGCATTAACATCAAAATAAAGCAGAATGACCCATTTCCAGTGGAGGAATGTTTACTTGAGTACAGTTTTGAAGTACTTTAATCGAGTATTTTGCATTTCATACTACTTTATACTTCATTTATACGTTCTACTTTACTACTTTTATTTAACATCTATCAACTAATATGTTATGACATATTATTACAGGTTGAATAAAATATATTAATTTGAAATAGGCCAGACTGCATGAGTACTTTTACTTTTGGTGCTTTATAAGTATATTCAGATTCAAATTTCCCTCTCCTCTTAGAGACACATATTTTACTAGTTGATTATATTTTGCATTAATTTGAAAAGTAAATAAAATTATCAAACAAATGCAGCAGAGTAGTTGCCTTCAAAATGTGATGTAAAGTACAAGTACCTCAAAATTGTACTCACTTGAGTAAATGTACAAAAACAAAAGATTTTATTCTTTAAAAGGATAAATCTTTTGTTTATATGAGCTCAGTGATTTGAACTATTTTTCATTTGTGTGCAAAATTAAACTCATGTAGAAAATTTGTTATCTTTGTGTTTGTATCTTTGTCTTCACATCTGAAATAAAACTGATTTGACATTAGCTGACTATTAATATGTTTCTGATGTTATTTATAGATTTCAACAGCACAAAGGGAAGAAATGTTCCTGAAATAGTCTGTGAGGGAAGAAGCAGCGACACAGGACTCAGGTTTTTAGAATTAAAGGATGAAGAAAAGTAAAATGGAGCTGAAAAGATGAAGAAACCAGAAGTGAAGTCAAAATACAGCAACAACAACAGAAGTGAGTGGGAGAAATGTGATGATGAACAAACTGGATAAACTGGCTCAAATAAACCACAAGTAAACCGACAGTTTGTTACTGACACAATATTGACTCTAAACTACAAGATACACACCAGGACGGTCGCCCAGCCTGAACACACCTGGAGAGGAGGATCACAGGTGAGACCAGCCAATCAAACAGGTGGGAAACACACAGAGGCAGGAAGTGAAGTACCTGAACACACCTGAGGACACCTGGGTGTAACTTTGCAGATGTTTTACTTCAACAGAAAACACACTGATGGAAAATATATGTGTAAATGTGTTTATTGATATTTAGAGATTTGTTTGATGAATGTATTTTCAGTCTGTATCTGATTATACAGGAATAATTGAGCTCTAATAAGAAGATGGACGACAGATCAGCTGTTACAAACTCATACTGTGCAGACAAACTTTGTTCAAACCCACAAAGCTTTATTTTAAATTCTAGTCACATTTCTGAAGATATGAAACATGTGTGACTTAACTTTGGAAAATATGTTTAAAATGATGCACAAGACAGTTAAAATATTATGGCTATAAAACTCTGAGTCTTGTGTTTGAATATTTCTCTCAGTGTAAACATCAAATAGCTTTAATGAGTGATTAAATCTGATGCATTGAACAGGAGAGAGTCTGGATGTATAATTGACCTTGTGTCAAACTGAGCAGTGACCGCGTGTGTGAGACGTCCAGACTGACAGAAGGTACAGTAGCAGACCGGGGTGGTCGCCTCACAAAGGTCGAGTCTTGGCACACGAAGCCGTCGAGGCCTGGGGGACTAAACAGTGGCCCCTTGTGTGGCTCCCCTTTCACCGGCCCCTCGCCATCACACAGCCGGTGCCAACTTTTGCACCAAGTCGAGAAAGCGCTCAGCTCGGGAAAACAGCAGTGGAATCAGTGACGCTCAGATGTGTTGGTCCAAACTGTGATGTGTTGGCAGGAGCAGACTCTTTGTGCCTCCTTTCTCTCTGTCTGTCTGTCTGTCTCCTCCTGGACACGTGCCCGGGACGACAGCTGCCGCTCGCTGTGCGGCTGGAGATGATTGGATTTCTCCCGTGGTGGAGTTCACTGTGGGCCAGGTGCTGCCGTGGGATCCTGCTCAGGCTCAAATCTCCCTTTACACACCCTGTAAATCCTCATGTGGTCAAGCAGTCTGTTTACCTGGAGGAGCCACTTCACTGACCGCAGGACGTTTCAGCCCCTCCATGCACCTTAACAGGACACTTCAATAACATGCAGGTTTAAAGTTGGAGAAGGAGTTTGATGTTTTGGTAAATTCATAAATAGTTTTGATAATCACTCGATGGGGTAGAATATATATTAGATTTTTATTCATGAGGATATTTTCTTCAGCCTCAGGTTGTAAAGTTTGGCTGTTTGAGCAGATTTTCATTGTGTGGTGAGTTGAAGTGCTGCAGGAACAAGCTGCTCCAGAATGACGGATTGTGGCTCATCGTGACTCAGGTATTTGGGAGCTGACTGCGACAGTAGATTCAGATCCTCTCTGACTGTGCAGAGCTCTTCACGGCACAGTTCGGAGTTCTCTGGATGCCGGCGTCTCCGTTCAGAAAACTCACCATCTGAAAACCGACCATCTGCCCCCGTCACTCTGAGAACAGAGAGGTTGTGTAATGTGGGTTTGTCCAAATCAGACAAGTTGTGACAATTCTCCTGGATTAAATGACTGAAGAACTCTTTTGTCCCCCGTGCCATCAAAGTGTTCAACTCCTTATTCGGGGGGAGGAGGACAAACAGAAGAAGAACAGAGGGACTATAAACTATGCACTGTGCAATAAACTGGACTCTTAATTCATGTGCAATAGAACCCCATCATGGGCAATATAACTGGACTGTGAGCAATACTTCATCGTGCAATATATATAGAATGTAAATGAAAATCTTATGGTTGAGGAAAATTTTATCACTACCACTGTTAGTATTATTATTATTATTACTACTACTACTGCTATTATTTCTGACACTGCTGTTGTGGATGTTGATGATATATAGCACAGTGTAGTATACTGTTATATATACTATATATTATAGACTATTATTATTGTTATTATATGTAGTAGAGGGTAGTATATACCACATTACACTACTATATTATTATATTATACATGTACATGTATGTAATACTCTTGGATGTTATACATTGTATATGCTATATATATATATTGTCAATTTCCCGGAGGGAACCTCCCAAAGGGATTAATAAAGTACTCTGTCTGTCTGTTTGTCTGTCTGTCTGTCTATGTTATATTATTATATTATATTACTATATGCACTCTACCATTACCTTTAGCATACCATACCCACTGCTGCTATCACTATGTACACACTCAGGTACACACATACACATATGCATATTTTCTGTAGATCTCCCACAAGTGCCTACTTCTGATTCAATTCCTGCTACATCTACTGCCTAATTTATTGTGTCTATTTTTATATTTTATATTTTTTATTTTTCTATTTTATATTCTATTTTATATTTTGTATTCTATATTTAAACAGTGCAATATACGAGAAGTGATGGAGATGCCAATTTCCCGGAGGGAACCTCCCAAAGGGATTAATAAAGTACTCTGTCTGTCTGTCTGTCTGTAACTCACACTCACTCCCTCAGTTTGTCTCCATTTTTAAACGATTGTTAAAGATAAAACATTTACAAAAGTTTAGGATGAAGCCATCAGACAAAACAGACTTTATCAGACTGAGCCTCAATGTGACAAACTCTGAAGGAAAATCGATTCAATTGAAGCACAGTACTAACTGACTGAAGAACAGCTATGACTTCAAACAGTAGAGGGAGACATTCTGCATCGACAGCCTCCTCTTCAGCTGCTCAGGTGAAATCATGCTTTAATGACAGCTTCACATCAGTCCAGCTGCTCGGAGGAAGCAGAACCTGGAGAGGAAACACTTTGGATATTTACATCTAAAAACTCAACTCAACAGATTTCATCCTCTGTTTATCTGAGATTCCATTTTTTAAATGATTGAAAATATGAACTTGAGTCTGACTGTTGTTATTTCATCCTGATCATCACTGGAAACGTGGTATGTTCTTGTTTCCACTCATTTGTGTATTTATGTCTCCAAATTATTAGTTTGCAACTTTATCAAAACGATGGATTACAGTAATGCACGAGATCTATTGTAAACAACATAATGAGAATAAAATCATGCAAACTCAGGTGAATTAATCTCACCTGCATTAATCTGTGTATTTGTCTGTCAGGTTGCATTGACTCATCCAGAATGTTCAATTGTTCTTCATCTGCAAAAGAAAGAGAGCGAGTGTAAACTGAAGATCAACGCCGCAGCATCACTGCACTGGGACGGAGTCAGCTGTTGGCCAGACGCCTCTGAAGGACAGACCCTCTCTGTGTCCTGTCCACCTGCTGAAGCCTGAAACCCCTCCAGGTGAACATCATTGCATCATAGACATGAAGTTTACATGGAAACAATATCAGATCACATTTTAAGAAAATAATACATCAATTATTAAGAGAAATGAGTCAGTTATAATTAAGATGAATGAATGAATGAATGAACGAACTGTAAGCTGAAGCAAAGAGTCCAAAGATATTTCAAATAAATAAATAAATAAAGGTTTATATATATCAAAGCTGCATTTAATCTCATTGATAAACATCACTGTTGGTCTCTATGTGTGTATAATTATTTTCCATTCTATATAAAACAAATATTGTTCAGCACAACTTTATAAGAGAATATGTCAGTGTTGTGTTTACAGCTAGAGCAAAATAAGTTGTTGCAGGTTTCATTCAACAATTAAAATATATTTTCTGTCAATATTATGTCTTTAACTCAATGACCTAAATACTGTTTGAAAGCCTCATTTACAATGTCAAGAATATACAGTGAGATATTAAATCCTTTTTAAAAAAATATAGCTTTAAGACAAATGTAACCCAGGTTATAAAACCATAAAATGTTGCAATTGTAAAATATAGAAAATCAGTTCATAATTATTATGGTAAAATTCATATTTTCCATAAGAAACAAGTCAAAAGTTAATTAAAAAGACAAAATGGTGCATTAATACATTTATTCACTTTAAAAAGGGTTAAATAATAAAAAAAAGAGTTCCATTTCATTTTATTTGATGTAAGAGTGCTTAATGTACCCAGTTTGAGACGTGTGTAAAGATTCAGGTGACATGAGGGAGGACAGTGCTGAACATGGTGAGATCAGGTGATAGGCAGCCAATCAGAGTCCAGCTCGCTCCGTGCTAATTAAACTCACCTGCGGTAATGAGACACAGATGCGGACAAAGACCCCCAAGCAGACAGACGCACCTTGGATCCCTCTGATAATTTACAAACTGGTTCTGCTGAAGAGATTTATACTTGGGTTTTTGCTGAAGATGACAAGTGTTCGAGCGGAGAAGTTTCCTTTTTTCGCCGAGACGAGTGGAGATATTGCGCCGCTGCCGAGCTGGAGAGCAACGTGAGTGCTAGCTAACATGGCTATGCTTGCTAACCGCAGCCATATTGCTAGTGTATTGTTGAACGAAAGCTAATAGTTGAAGCTAGATATTAAACCGCTATCCTCATGTCACCTGTCTCTACAAAGTGGAAAACCCTGACGTTGTGAGCCTTTGCAAGTTGGAGTGTGCGCGCGTGACTGAATTTTTTCTGGTGAGTGAAATTTTATGAACATATTTTAAGGGTTGTTTCTGATTAGTTATGTATATAGTTAATTAATGAACATTAAGTGTAATTTTTCCTTTGGCCTATTTCAGGCCGGGTCTTTTTCTTTCTGTGGTTGAAGTTAGAGTCACGTGTTCAAGATTGTGGACTTCTGCTTCTTCTGCCGCTTCTCTGCATTGCTGCAACGGTGCTAGAGCTCAGCGGTTGTGGCGGGCCAGGCTATTTGCTGAAAACATCCTGGACTATCTGAACTGTGGACTTGTACTCGTGTGATCATCAAACTGGTAGGACTGATTTTTGCTAAAGCCCTGAAGAACTGTGTTTTACACATTATAGTGTTTAAGGACTCTTGAGAGAGACTGCTTGTAGTAAAGACTTTTAATTTCTCATGTCTCCACACTTTTCACTCAGCTCATTTCCTTTACCTCCTGTCCTCATCACTCATTGATTACCTCTCATTTCGTTCACCTGTGCACTCCCTATTTAAGTCCTGCACACCCCCTCAGTCAGGCTTTCACCTTGCCATGGGGCGGCAGCACTGAGATCTCAGTCTGTGTGTTTTTTGTTATGTCCTTTGTTGAATAATTAATTGAAGAGTTGAAAAATAAATCAGTTTATACTTTGCTCAAACAAGTCTCCTGGCTCATGCGTCCTGACCGATGCCCATCACAATAATTTTATCCTGAATCCTCCTCCTCCTTTAACACTGCTCATGTTTTGAAGGAGCATCTGGTTCTACCATTATGTTGAATTTGCATTTGGTTTAAGTGTTTTTTGAAATTGTGTGTGAATTTAAACTGCACTACTGCTGGTATTTTGAAAATTGAGTATTTGAATAAGTATTTGAAAGCCTTTTGAAAGGTTCATCTAATTTCAAAGGGTTCATTGTAAGAAAAATAACAAAACTCATGGTGTTAAAATAATAAGTTGTTGCCTAACTAGAGTAAAATTAGCAGCACATAAACTTAAAACAGGCCCTAAACTTAAAGAACTAAAAGCCTCTAACAACAACAGTTTTATTATTTTGTTTTGCTGATCACACTGTGAATAATTCTATTGAGACAAAGGGAAAAAAACACTGCTTTGTATGGTGATAAATGTTTATTTTTCTTTGACTGATCCTTGTATGTTTGACCTGCATAGAACACGAAAAATCCTTGACAGTTTGCTGCCTCCAGCCACTGATGTCATTAAACACGTTAGCCCTCAGTGTACCTCCAGCTACTAGACTCCGTTTATGGTTCAGTAGAGGATGGTGACGAGCTGTTAGCGAAGTTCATGGGAACATTGCAGAACAATAACGAGAAGCCTTCTGGCTACTTAAATCGCTCGCATGTAGTTCTGAGTGCTGTGGTTAGAAGAGGTGGCATCGCAGAAAGTGAACGAGATCGCTACCTGTTAAAGCAGTTCTGTCGAGGCTGCTGGAATAATGGACTGATTGCCAATTTTCAACTGGAGCAAAAGACGAGTATCTCACCCTCCTTTGCTGATTTGGTGCTACTTATCAGAACAGGGGAAGACAAACAAGTGGCAAAAGATAATCGAATGCGACAACACCTTGGACTACAAAAGCAAAGCTCCAGTGTCCCTAAGATGCAAACTGCTGCACATTGCCAGACTGCATGTAGCTGTGCTGCACCTGAGGGAGAAATCTCTGAGACTGAGCTGCTAAAGAAAGAGATTAAAGAAATTCAAGCTGAAGTTTCTGTCCTGCAGACTAAGACTCCTTGAAAAACCAAGCCCAACTGTTCTGAAACAGCTGAAATTAACACGCCAAAGATACAGATTGCAGACATTTAAGCCCAAGTCACTGATATGAAGACAGCATCTTATGAAGCTGACTATGACCATCCAGAAGTGGCACAGATAAAAATAATGAAACATCAGCTTGCCAGGCTCCAAGCTCAGGTGAGCGCACCTCAAGCACAGAGTCCTCGAGTAGTGACGTCCACAGAAACGCTCAATGAAAGTTCAGCCTCCGCCTGTTGGTAAGAAAGTAAGTGGACAGCTAAGCTCATTGGGGCTGACAACCAGCAGGCCTCGCCCCTGGTACTGATTCCACTGTGGAGAAGACAGACACCTTGCAGTCAACTGTGAGAATGAACCAAATCCCCTTTTGGTTCAAGAGAAGAGACGGCTATTCAAAGAAAAGCAGCAACAATGGGACCTTCAAAATAGCATCACAGGCACCCAACAGTTAAAGTGCTAGACGTCCCTGTTGCAGGGCCAACAGGGGCCAGAAACGTAAGTAAAATGTAAGCATCCTAGAGAAACCAAGAAATTGATGAGCAAGTGTACAGATGTCCACCAGACTGCCACCAGGTCTAGTTGGAACAAGATGCGCTGCTCAAATCACTATTGAAAGCAAGAGAGTCAACTGTCTTCTGGACACAGGGTCTCAATTGACCACTTTTCGTTGTCAATCTGTCACCTAAGTCATCATTGCTTTTCATTGATGACCTTTTGGATGTAGAGTTGGAAGTAAAGGGAGCCAATGGAGAGGCAGTGCCCTACCTTGGGTATGTAGAGTTGAACTTGACATTTCCAGACGAGTTTTTGGGTGAAGAGACTGAAGTGCCCACTTTGGTATTGGTGGTCCCTGATTTGAACAGTGTGCCTCAAATCCTGATTGGCACCAATTCATTAGATGTTCTCTACTCTGACTGTGTTGACAGACATGAATGTCACCCTCAGTCATCGCTTCCTGGCTACAGAGTGGTTCTAAAAATCCTGGAAGTGCGCCAACGACAAGTAAACTCTGAGGCTCTCGGATGGGTAAAGGTGCAAGGCAATGCTCTTTGACCAGCATGACTTGGATTATGGGCACACTGACAAAGTGAAGCACTGTATCAAATTAGGTGATGACACTCCTTTCAAGCATCGACCTCGACCCATTCATCCTCATGATGTGGATGCAGTGAAAAAACACCTTCAAGAAATGCTAGATTCTGGTATCATTCGTGAATCAGAATGCCCATTTGCATCTCCCATAGTCGTGGTGCGAAAGAAGAATGGTTCTGTGCGTTTGTGCATCGACTTTCGAAAACTCAACTCGCAGACCATAAAGGATGCCGACGCCCAACCAAACTTGGAAGAAGTCTTCTCCTTGTTGACTGGCTAGAAATGGTTCTCTGTTCGTGATTTAAAATCAGGTTACTACCAAATCGAGATGGAAGAAGCCGACAAACGGAAAACTGCATTCGTGTGCCCCTTTGGCTTCTGGGAATTCAATAGAATGCCACAGGGAATAACAAATGCCCGAAGTACATTCCAACGACTTATGGAGAGATGCATGGGAGACCTCAACCGAAGAGAAGCACTGGTTTTCATTGAGGATCTCATAGTCTTCTCAGACACCCTGGAAGAGCATGAGTCAAGGCTGCTGCAGGTCCTGGATCGGCTCAGAGAGTACGAATTGAAACTGTCTCCAGAAAAATGTAGATTTTTCCAGACTTCCATCAAGTACCTTGGTTACATTGTGTCCCAACATGGTGTTGAGACTGATCCAGAAAAGATCGAAACCGTAAAGACCTGGACATCACCAAAGAACCTCAAGGAGCTGAGATCCTTCTTAGGTTTTTCTGCGTACTATCGACGGTTTGTAAAGGATTACTCCAAAACCATTAAACCTCTCAATGATCTCACTGCAGGGTGTACCTCCCTCTGAGGAAACACAGCAGTAAAGGGAGAGAGGGTACTGCCAAGTACTTCCATCCAAAGGAGTCATTTGGAGAAAGGTGGACTCCAGAATGTCAGAGAGCATTCGATGAAATCAACAGGCTCACCACAGCCCCCGTCTGAGGGTTTGCAAACCCCAAACTCCCATACATCCTCCACACGGATGCAAGCACGACAGGGCTTGGTGCAGCCTTGTATCAAGAACAGGATGGACAAGTGAGAGCTACTGCATTTGCAAGCCGAGGACTGACGAAGACTGAGCCTAAATACCCTGCTTACAAGCTAGAGTTTCTGGCTTTGAAATGGGCGGTTACCACCAAGTTCAGTGATTATCTGTACAATGTAGACTTCATTGTTGTCACTGACAGTAATCCACTGACTTATATCTTGACTTCTGCCAAGTTGGACGCCACAAGCTACAGGTGGCTGTCAGCTCTATCAACATACAGTTTCAAGCTCCAGTACAGAGCTGGAACTCAAAGTCAAGATGCAGATGGTTTCTCACAACGCCCACATGGAGAGTTCCAGAATGATTCTGTGTCTCAAAAAGAGAGTGAGAGAATCAAGCAGTTCACTGTCCATTGCCTGAAAGATCAGTTATCTGAGAATGTCGTTCTTCCTGAAGCTATAAAAGCCATCTGTGAAAGACACAGCGTCTACTGGTCTAAAAGTTTTATAGCTTCAAATCCATCAGTCACTCCATTGGAACCTCTTACCATCCCTTCTGACTCTCTACCGAACAGCTTCCAGCAGGAAGACATTCATGGATTCCCTGTGATCTGTCACCTAACTCAAGAAGAGTTGAGAAACAAACAAAGGGCTGACTCAAATCTCAAAAGAGTTATTGAACACTTGGAGTTGGGAGCCAAGCCCTCTTCTTCATTACGACAAGTGCCCCCAGATCTAGCTCTGTGGCTTTGAGAATGGAAGCGATTGGCGCTAAGGAATGGAGTACTATACAGAACACGACAAGACAATGGACAGGTCATGCACCAGCTAGTGCTGCCTGTTGAACTGAGAGCCACTGTGCTGAGAAGTCTTCATGATGACCTAGGTCACTTGGGCATAGACCGGACTCTTGACCTTGTAAGGTCTCGGTTCTATTTGCCTAAGATGTCTACAGATGTAGAGCATAAGATCAAGACATGTGAATGGTGTGTGCGTCGAAAGACCCCACCTGAGAGAGCAGCTCCTATGGTGAACATTGTGGCCAGCAGATCTTTGGAATTGGTCTGCATGGACTTTCTCTCTTTGGAGCCCAACCAAAGTAACACAAAAGACATATTGGTGCTAACTATTTCACAAAGTACGCAGTTGCTATGCCAACTAAAACTCAGAAAGCACAGACTGTGCCTAAGTGCTTTGGGAAAACTTTCTGGTGCACTATGGTTTCCCCGAAAAGTTGTTCAGCGACCAAAGCCCAGACTTTGAATCTTGCACCATCAAAGAGTTATGCCGGATTGCCGGTATCCAGAAGGGGAGGACCACGCCATATCACCCGAGGGGATATCCAGTGGAAAGGTTCAGTCGGACCCTTCTCCAAATGTTGGGTACTCTGGAAAACAAGAACAAGTCTCACTGGCGAGAGTTTGTCAAACCTCTAGTGCATGCCTATAATTGTGCACGACATGATGTGACAGGGTTTACCCCATAAGAGCTAATGTTTGGCAGACAACCTCGGTTGCCGGTTGACTTGGCCTTTAGCCTACCTGCCAGCAGTCCACCAAAGTTACACTCCCAATATGTACATCACTTGAAAGGCCGCCTAGAGGAAAGCTACAGAGTTGCCACTGAAAATGCCTCAAAGACAGCCAAGCGCAACAAGCTCCGCTTTGACAAGCCTCCACCCTCGAAGCAGGTGACCGCATCCTTGTCAGAAACGTCCGGCTGAGAGGAAAGCACAAGTTGGCTGATAAATGGGAGCCTGACATCCATGTAGTAGTCAAACGTGCTGGTGACCTTCCTGTGTATATGGTCCAACCAGAAGGAAAAGAGGGTCCATGTCGGACACTACATCGTGATCTGTTGTTGCCTTGCGGATTCTTAGCTGTTGCTGAGTCAGAAGAGGTCCCAAAACAAGTGGTCAGCAGACCTACAACAAGAAGGCAGTCTAGGCTAGAAGTCACAGATGAGTCAGAGTTGCCAGAAGACCTTTCTGATTCAGACGATCAAGACTACTACTACTACTTACCTGAACAAACCTCAAACACTGACTTGATTGAAGGAAGAATCCTGACCCGGTCAGAATCAGTGCCTTCTAGGGAAAGGCCAACCAAGGAGACAAGCCAGTATACAGTTTCTCCAGACAAAGTGCATCCTGCTCTTGTCACCCTAGAGGAAAAGGAGGATAATTTCATCACAAGACAACTGGAGAGAGAAAAGGGGCGTTCATCTGAAAGAAGAGGAGCAGAGATAAGTCCTGTGAAGCTCATTCGCTCTGACATTGGGGAGCCTTAACCTCTTAGAAATGACACCTCAACAGAGTAAGTACAAACTAAGTCCAAACAGACTTGAAAGTTCTCTCAGCTGGAAGGAAATCTCAGCAGCTGTTGAAAGAGAAATCGAAGTGGTCCCAGGATCAGGAGAGCCACCTACCCCTAACACCTGTCCTTTGGAAAATCCCCAGAAGTCTCTACTGGCACTCCAGAAATAAGGAATGAGGCCTTACCTGTTCACTCAGATAACATGGGTGAGTGTGTTCCTGGTTGCTCAGACCTGCCATTTAATGACAGCAGCAGAAATGAGAGATCACCTGGAAATGAACCTTGTCATGAGCCATCAGTGGGAAGGAGCCATGAAGGTGCAGAAACTGAGGTTCCTGATGGAGGAACAATCCCCTCAACAAGCACTCAAGAAGCCAAGAATAACACCGCTCCCAGACGTTTTCAGAGGCACAGAGAACCACCTGAAAGACTGCAGTACAATCAGTTGGGAAACCCCTTGCTGTCTATAGCTCAGTCACCCTTTCAAGGCCTGAATTGTTGCCTTTGCAGATGCACTACAGAGCTATAGTTATGCTGATGTCCCTGATGTTACCCGTAAGCCAAAGCTTAGTCAGTCATGTCAGTGTAACAGGAAGTGCACACCTTTGAGAGGGGAGGGTGTAACTCAGCGATTGTGGCGGGTCAAGCTATTTGCTGAAAAGATCCTGGACTATCTGAACTGTGGACTTGTACTCGTGTGATCATCAAACTGGTAGGACTGATTTTTGCTGAAGTCCTGAGGAACTGTGTTTTACACATTACAGCGTTCATGGACTCTTGAGAGACTGCTCATGTTTTGAAGGAGCATCTGGTTCTGCCATTGTGTTGAATTTGCATTTGGTTTAAGTGTTTTTTGAAATTGTGTGAATTTAAACTGCAGTACTGCTGGTGTTTTGAGAATTGAGTATTTTGATAAGTATTTGAATAAGGATTTGAAAGCCTTTTGAAAGGTTCATCTAATTTCAAAGGGTTCAGGGTTGTAAGAAAAATAACAAAACTCATTGTGTGAAAATAATCTTAAGTTGTTGTCTAACTAGCGTAAAATTAGCAGCACATAAACTTAAAATAGGCCCTAAACTTAAAAGAACCAAAAGCCACTAACAACAACAGTTTTTTAAAATTATTATTTAGTTTTGCTGTTTAATCACACTGTGAATAATTCTATTGCGAAAAAAGGGGAAAAAAACACTGTATGGTGATAAATGTTTATTTTTCTTCCTGTTACAAAATCTTCAGTACAATAAGACATATTTTTAAACTTACCTGTTGTTTGGATTTGCTATTACTGCTTCATACACATAACTGAAATACTCCTTCCTCCCGTAGCGAACTTGTATCTCTGATAACTGGTTCAGGTGATAGGGAAACAATATAGGAAACTGTTTCTGAACCACCCAGTGTCTACCACAGTGAGTGAATTTGTTACACAAAGCTCAGCATCATTAAGTCCTAAAAGAAAAACTCCTGAAAGTAAAATGAGTCTATATTTCATTGAGGATTTTACAGCTTCAGTCCTGAAACGTTTCCTCCAGTTTTCATCACCTGGAGCTGCACAGTCAGAGGATGGAGCAAACCGAGCGTCCTGTATTATGAAGCCTGTTATCATGAAGCTCTGGAGGAAGACGATCTGAGCTCAGTGTGCATGATCCCATTTCATCAGCAGATTTCATCCACTTCAAATCAGCAGGGAACCAAAGATTTGGCTCTTTATTCCTCTAGTTGTTGAATATTTCATGTTTTGCTCCAGAAAAATTACTTTGACACCGTGAAGCTGATGCACAGCGTTGGATACAGAGCCTCTCTGGCTGCTCTGCTCTTCTGCTGCTTCAGGTTGGTTTCAACATCAGAACATCATATAATGAAATGTTCTCAATCAGAAAACCTGTGATATATGTTCAACCATCTCTGTCCATGTTCTCCCTCTCAGGAAGCTGCTCTGCACTCGCAACCACATCCACCTGAACCTGTTCGTGACCTTCATGCTCCAGAGTCTGGCTGTGTTCATCAAAGATTCAGTGTTGTTTGCAGACAACAGCATGGACCACTGCACGGCATCCACAGTAAGACCAGAGCCCACTCACAGTGTGGGGCTGAGGCTGAGGCACAGTCACTTACTAACACACACAATTGTCTGCATGACGTATTCAGACACCATGTTAATGTGACAAATGGTCCAAACCCCAAACATACTCAGTTGATATCACAGTAAATCCTCAGATCTGAGAAGCTGCAACCTCCAAATGTTTCTGCACGTGTCATCACTTTTACTTGAAAACATTTAACATAAAAGCTGCAGATTAATTCTGTCAGCTGTGAATGTTCATATACCATAAATTAATAATATATAATAAAATGAGATTCACACTGGAGTTTAATTTACCACTCAGCATGTTCAGAGCTATGATCTTGAAAAAAAGGTGAAATAATAGTCACATTATTAAAGTCAATATTAGCAGTGTTTCTGCAACAGTCTGACATCTAGTGGTCAAACAGTCGCACTACAGCTCGACCCTGACTTCACTGCAGCAAGATGAGCTTTTCTGACACTGTTCAATAATACAGCAGCTGTTTATGTAAAAGCAAAACTACACCTGAAAACACTTTTGGTGTAACAAGGTTTGAGCTATGAACTAAAGTTTTCTTTTGTGTTGTGAAAAAAATCTAAAACTACAAAATAAATGAATTACAGTGAAAAAGTAAAATCTTCGAAATAGATAATAAAGATGATAAAATAAGTGTAAATACTAAAAACAAATTTATAAAATACTGAATAAAATGGTGAATAGACTTAGTTTATGCTTAAAAATATATGTGTAAAGACAAATTTACAATAAACTACTGTTGCAAACTCTTTGTTTGTAAATGTTAAATAAGGACGTTAAAGTAAAGTTTGTCTTTCAGTTTCTTCCTTAGATCATGATAAAAAACAAAACAACATAAAGCAAAGTGTATTTAATTTTCTCTTTAACTCTGATAACTGAGTTGACCTTGTTCGTCACTACCAGCTGTTCCAGATGTTGCTGTATGTAAATAAACATGTTACAAGTGAAGCACAGATCTTGTTCCCTGCATCAGCTCAGATGTGACTCGTGCAGTGAAAACGTCCCTTTGTGTCAACAGACGCCCCATCAGGGACCTCAGGGGCCCCAGGTACAAAGACACAAAGAGCCGGCATGAATGAGTCGGTGGAGAAGCTTCATGTGAAGAAACCAAAGCTCTGCTGATTCGAGGCGACGAGCCGGACGCTCACAGGGACCCGAGTGTGACGAGTCCAGTTTCTGACAAAGTGAGAACTTTCAGCACAGGACGAGTTAAAGAAAGTGTCTCAG